>CM042755.1:18822499-18855423 GCA_022496165.2 Catalaphyllia jardinei
GTTAAAACTTATTTTATGATACAGTGAAAAACACCTGTGGAATATGAACGTCTAATTTTGGTGCTGATGCTGAACGTTTCATAATTTTTTTGCGATTTGAGGCTGTAAATGTTCTTAAGATGTTCTTAAATTTGCAGTATACAGTATCTCAATAAATGACTCAGTGCTGAGAGAATATAAAGTCACTCATGCGGTTACAAACATGACAAAACAACGCATGTTGTAAAAAGCTTTGATTAATTACTTAACGTTTCGTATGCCTCAACATACATCCTCAGAAGTGACGGTTGGATAATACAACAAGATATTTAAATGCTTAAGAGAAAGACTGGAAACTAATTAAGACAATTGTGAAAAAACTGATAATACACAGACCTATTTAAGTCTGCTGGACAATATATAAAAGGCTAGTAAAGTAAAAGTCTCTCGCTGCCCACATTTTCGTTTAAAGAAGGTTTTAAATCCGTAATCAATAATGATTCTTTAATTCTGCAATGTACATCAGAACGTGGCCAGGAGACGTTGAAAACCGTTAGAGGTTATGAAAAGGACTTGTTGCGCTACAACAAGGTGTAACCGCAGTGTGCATATTATTTCTTTTAAAGTTGAAATGGCCGAAGAATAAGAGTTTTTACGATAGAGCCACTCAACTACCTTTATTGCCAACGAGCCAGCCAAGCGAAGACCCTCGACTGGCGGGGCGGCAGAGAATAGTGCCGCGCGAAGAATAGCTTATGCAAAAAAATTCTCGATCGGCCTTTGAAATTGTAAGTGTTAGGTGTAACAATGGCTCAGTTTAAGCCAATTGCAAGGGCGGAACTATTCGAGCCATTGTAGGTTTCAGCCAACTGGTGGGTTTTGCGTTATAGTAACAGTCAACGCAAAACCCACCAAATCGCTTAAATTCGCCATTTAGAGCCACAGAAACGACAATACACGACAACTGAGGTAGGTTTACATTTATTTTGAGCTTTAACTTAGACATTTCTTGATATGCGTTTACGATATTAACTCTTCAATATTCTCCCATACATTTCTTTATATTTCGAACATAAACAGACACACTGCTTGCATGGCTGGCCTGTGGCGTGACGAACGTTACCGGACGGTAAACGCGTTATAATTTTCCCTCGGAGTCTGTCATGCTGTATTAATAACAAATTATTTGCTCGTTGGCAATCTATCGATAGGCATACCTAGTAATACTTTAGACTTTGTATCGCCTGATGACTTTGATGATGTGGAAGTTATTTTGGAACAGCTGTAACCGCTAATTGTTACAAAACAATATGTGTGTTACGCAATAATATTTGGGTTAATTTACATTTCCCAGTACCTTTATATTTTGCTTGTCATTTAATAAAAACTCCTTAATCGACTCTCAACCTGAGGAATGTTCCCGAGAATGTTCTCATGCGCTTCAACCTCAACGTTCTCATGAAAGGGTTCTCGTCAAAAGTGTGTACATGTGTTCCAATTGTATTCTAGCCGTTTGTAAGTCCGGTAATCAATTTCTCGGGAATTTTTAGGCCCTCACTCGTTTCAGCTTTTAAAAACTGGAATTAAACGTTTGCGGAAATTTAACTTCCTATTCCTGTACGAAAGGCATTTCGCAAGTGATGACGCAGGATCGCGTATACGGAAATACTTCTCTTCTCGTGTACGTGACAGCATATTCTGCTCTGATTTCAGCAATATTGCTTCTTCAGTTTACATTTTTAAAATGGTTTAGTACGGTTTCAAGAGTATACTGAAGACGAAAAGGCTGGATTAGGTCATTAGGCTGAAGACACAAATAACCCGTTCAAAGATGCAGACTTCCGTGATGTTAGGAGCTTAAGCACGCGCGTTTTGGATCATAAAGACGCGGGCGGAAACTCGAAGAAAACATTTCGTGTATCAGAACCGTATTGTCTCCCAGATTTTTATACTACTAATGTCTAATGGAGAAAAGATACTTAGCAATGTGAACGTGGTTGTGTGAGGGCAAGTCAAAAGTGAAAATAGCTCACTTTCGGTTGCCGTCCGCGCCTCAAAAACGCGCGTGCTCCCTAAGAGTGCATTGTAGAGAATTACAGCCATAGGAAAAAATTGAGAAGAATCGAGAGTCTGAACGTTTGCTAGTAATCTAGCAATTCATTATCGCATGTAGTTATGATGAATGAATGAATGACGAATGACGTCGAATGACGTCTTTATTGCACTATTCACATAGAATTTACGTTACATTTGTAGAAGTAAGTTATAAATCAAAATTAAAATAAAGATAGAAAATTAACGAAATTAAGATGTGCGCAGTGACCAAAGTAGCAGATGCTTCCGAGTTGGCCACTGCCACGTTAAGCTAACTGGCGTAGACGAAAAGCGTGATGAAAATAGATTTTACCCAGAGTAAAGGTGCTAAAGTAAACAAATGTCTAGGTGGATACATGATTCAAATGAACAATAGAAAAAAGAGGCTAAAGTAAACTAAATCAATATATTCTAGGAAACAGATTGCGAATTTAGCAGATATAGCTTATATTGTTTGAAAAAGGGGTAATAATGTAGTTTTTTTAGATGCAGTGGGATAGTCTCCCAGATTTTCGATGCAATGAAAGTAAAAGTAGAGGCTCCATAATTATTATGTACAAGTGGCCTACGGAAGTTAAGGTTAGAGACAAATCTAGTGTAATGGCTATGGAAGTCAGAAGCTAGAGGTAAAGTTCCAGAAAAAATTGTTGGGATGCCTGTTGGATTGTTTATGATTTTATGTGCAAAGAGTGCTACTTTTAGTTTGAAAATATTATCAAGTTTTAGGATATCCAGTAAGTTGTAGTAAGGCGTGGCATTCTCTCTACTGTGTGCAAAAAAATTGAACGAATGCATTTATTATGAAAGAGAACTGGTAGTGTAAGAGAATACAGTTTCGTAAGACAGCGTGGGCAATAGCTGAAACATGATGTAACCCTGCTGTGACAAAGATCTGTCACTGTAAAATAAACACTCGTGTATTATCGATTTTCCGAGAAAATGTACAAGACCACACCACTGTACTGCTGAATAAAGCTAACAAAACCCAAAAGAAGAAATTTAAGCTCTTTTCTGAGACTTTCTACATGGTGATATGAGTGTGTTTTTTTATTTTTTCTTGGGTATTGCTAAACAACGGAACAGGCAAACACAGTAAGCAGCTCATCACAAGGCGAACTCATTAACATTGGTGCTGACACGTGCTATATGGTCCTAAATGGACTCGAGATTTTTGACGAGGGCGCAACCCGGGTCAACAATGGCTCTTCTCGTCATTTTACTTCCCTTCCAAGAATCATTTGACGCTTTAACCACTTTTGATTTATGAACATTTATGCTCAGCACCTGAGTCGAATTAAAAGACTCAAAGAAGATATTCTTGTAGACTTTCAGAAACGTCTTGCGAGTTAAAAAACTTCAACGATCGAAACCATGCCAAACTGCACTTACCCGGAAGCGTGACACTTAACCGGACCTAGCGTTACATATTTTCGCCACCACCGCCACTGACAACTCTTTCAGCTTGTTATTCCAAGAAGTCGTCTAGTAACGAGCAAAGCTTTCTCGCAAGCATCCGTTAAACAGCTAAACATGGTGTTAAGTCCGCTCCTTTGGTCTGTGCTAATCACATCACTTGCCTTTACTAGTTCTACGACGTTATGCCCAAGGATTTTCTTTCAAAACATAAACGAAGAGACCATGCCGTACAAAATCATCGAAGGTGTCTACGTTAAGGAGAGCTACTACCACAACAATTTTCCTGTCTACCGCCTAGAGAATGATACCTTGCTATTTCATCACACAGTCAGCAGCAAAGGTAGCGGCTATTTGATATTTGGACTCAATCTCGACGACTACTTTGGCGTGGCTGCAACCCTTTACAAGGATCCCGCGTCTTGGCTTAGTTCAGCGATTTTAGACAGGAATGATATATTTGGTGGAATTGTGAGCCAGTGGCAATACTACAGCACACGTGAACAGACCAACTACTATGTGACAACTACTTATTCCTCTCCCCGGATCAAAGCGGTTTGCGTGGATGAAGATTTCAGAGAATGTAACTCAGACAGAGTTTACTTGAATGAGAGTTTTGATGACGGTACAGGGAACACTTTGAACGATCCCACGAAAGATTATTTCTATCGCATAGAGGGTTTGTTTCGCCATCTTCGTCCGGTCTATAAACACAGCGCTCAGAAATGGTATTTACAGTATGTGGACAACTACTGGGTGGTTACTGCTTCGTATGCACCGAGTAATTATGACGATAACACTTACATGAGAGTAAAGGATTTCGCAATAAGACCTGAATATATCAGCAAAACGTGGTCCGTGCATTACAATGGATGGCGTGACATGCCCAACCTCAGAGTAATGTGTAGGGGCGTGACTTCAATGTCGAACACTTGTCCATCAAGGCCATGTAACAATAGAGCAAGATGCGTGTACACTTCGGGTAACGAAACCCTCTGTCTCTGTCCTTCAGGATATACAGGACTAACATGTTCCGTCAGCAAACAGTGCCCCAAGCCATTCCCGAAAGCCAACACAGAACTTAATTTTGCTTACTCGGGGAAACGACCCGGGGATCTTGGCTTCGCATTCTGCAGTGGATTGTATCCCTCCGTGAGGTATTACTTGTGTGTGGATGGTAGTTTCGGTTCGCACTGGAGGGGACAAGGGTCACTCTGCACAGGAGAGGAGCCGACGACACCTCCATGGTATCGTAGAACTCGAGAAACACCTTGGTACCATCGAACTGTAAGCCCACCTTGGTACCATCGAACTGTAAGCCCACCGCGAACTAAACCCATCAACTTTGATGACAACCCCATTGTAGTCCCAGTCGTGATCTCTGTTGCTGTCCTGGTCCAAATCCTTCTGCCGTTCGTGCTGTGGTGCTGCGCTTTGTGCAGGACGTCTTGCAAGGAAGTGGAGGAGGAAGAAGACGACCAGAGGACACGAGAACAATCTGACGAGGAACTGGGAAGGCGTCTGCAACGAGTCGCAGCAGCGGGGAGCCAAGAGGAACTCGAGCAAGGCGTCCAAGAATACCAGCAAGCCGTTCAGGATTATCAAAGGGAAAGCGAGGCCAAAGAACTGAGCCGCAAACGGGGTTTCTACAGAAATGCGAGTTTGTGCAGGCTTATTTCAATGGATATGTTTTTCTCATTCTATCTTTGGCTTATCTACTTTGTTGGATGTAATGTGTCTCAATGCACAATGTATGGTTCCGTCTTTGAGATATTAAGAACCTTCGCCATTGTAATGCTTTGCCTCTCTCCTACGATAGTCCTGCTGGAAAGTGCTTTCTCCCACGAGCTGGACTACCTCAAGAACATCATGCAAGACGAGACGGCTTGGGGGTACATACAAAGAATGCACGAGGTTCCACCGAGGATCAATATGGTTGTAGAATGCTACCATTACGAGACACGCACGCGAGTGGTCTACTACACAGACGCCAACGGAAACCAGCAGTCTCGCACCGAGACCTACACTGAGAAAGTTGTGACATATGTGGACCAGGACGTGTTCTCTTTTGGTTCATGGCTTGATGTTTCTAAGAAAGAGATGCCACCACTGAGTACAGTGGCTTTAACTCGAGTCAAGATCGACCCAAGTATCGTATTCGGCGACCAAGAAACTGCAGATGACTACGAGAGGCAAGTGGCAGAAATGTTGGAGAGAAATCGCCATCGAGATGTCTTTACTGACTACTCTTCGAGTAAAGAAATTCCTGGACTGAAGAAGCGGATCTCTGCGTACGTAGATTTGAGGGTGAAGCCATTTTGGATTCGGCCGCTATTTTACTGGATTGCCACCTTGTTGCTGATGACTTGGCCTTACCGCTGGCTATTCAGAGCCAAAACAGCAAAGACTTACTATACCATGAAGAAAAAGATGTACAAGAGTGCAACACCACCTAGGGAGGTTGACGTGATGGATCCAATTGCATTCCTGACTGGCAATGAATCCTCTGTCCGGAACCTTAGTAGTCCAGACAACAATTGCAAAGGTTACCCAATGTCTGAGATGAATAATGCAGTAGGAGACAATCCCGCTATTCACAATGGTGGTACGACATACCCACCTGTTAATCCATACCTCGGACAAGGCCATCCTCCCCAAAACGTAAGCCATTTTAACCCGTCTTACAATCCTGATGCAGAACAGCCATATACTCCTTATCCAGTAACATCTCAGCCAAATGCCCCGCCACCGCCAGACTCTGCAGGGATGAACTATCCAGCCCAAGACAACAGTGCACCATATCCACCTCCGAGTCCATATAGCGGACCTGGATTTCCAGCTTATTCTGCTGTACCGCTACCAAGTGAACCTCCGCCATCATACGGGGCATCTGTGGGCCACAGCCCCTAGCCGAGCACCGAGTAGAAGCCTCCGCCTGTGTAACGTTAAAAAGGGTAAAGTCTTGCCTGCAGACAGCTCCCATTAATTTCCATGTCAAAAAAATTCCGTGCAGGAATGTCATCTGTCTCGAGCCTAAGGCTAAAATTTATTAACTTTGTCTTTATCGGACTGCTTTTTTGAGAACATTTTTTACTTATACTCGCTGATTGTTACCCTTTGTTTTTCTTTGTTTGTTTTGGTGATTTGAGACATGTGAAAGGGTTTATCGAGTTTAAGCTGTGCGAGTTTTTTTTACCGGGAAACCCTTCTGCACCTTCACTCGCGCTTTAGAACAACGTTCTGCATTTACAGACAATGTTTAACTAGTTTGAGCTGACTTTATTACTTCGCCTGTCAGTCTCAGGGTAATATTGTAAATCAAACCCTAACTAACAATTGCCTTTTTGGACAAGCCTTAAAAAACAAGACCTGAAGACGATTCTCAGCTTCGAAAAACTATACTTTTGGGAGTTTGCGTGGGTTTGAAATGTGTAGTAAATGATATACTGCCCTAAAACCGTTTTTAACTGGGGTTAGGATTAGGGCTAAGTATATGTTCGTGCATTCGGAAGATTTAAGTTTATAATATAACTCCGAGTACGTCGAACAGTGGGCAAAGCCATCTTGGTTTTATGCACCATTGCAGTTCTTTAGCAAAACGTTTTCGGGAAAAATTAAACTGGGCAAAAACTGTACCCTCCCCCCCCCCCCCCCCCCCCCCCCCCTGTATGGCAAGCATTTCGAAGGACGCTTGTTTTAGTGGTTTCCTGTCAACTAACACACATATCTGGCCAGGTTAATTAACTTTTCGTTAATGTGTGGAGATCAACTTATGCTATTTTATGGTCTTCTTCCGAGTCTCCACGGCTTCATCACCTTAGAGTAGTGGGTCACGGAGTTCGTCTAACCGATTGAAGTATTTGGTGATTCGTTACGAAATTTTATTGGGTTCCCTTTAAGAATAATATTATGAATAAGTACTTGAGCGTATGGTTTAAAAGACTACGGAAACTTCAGTTTGGCTTCGCTACCATGAAGTAATCAATAAGTGCTTAACGTTTACCAAAATTCACACCCAAAGCTTTGAATAATCTTTGTTCTACTAGTACTTTTGCCGCTGTTCAAAAAGAATCGGATTTGTGTAGGTTTACATCCATTTTTTAATTGTGATTATGATTATGATATAATTATGATATAATTATGATTATAATTATGATATAATTATGATTGGTACCAATCTACGGTTCATGAAGTGCTTTTGCTTAGCAATTCCTGTACTGTCACTGATTTTGACGTGTTACATTCAATTGCTTAGTTTCTGCCTTGTGTCGGGGAAAATAAGTTAGTTGTTTATTAATAATAAGTCGAATATTAAATGTACAAGAAATTAGTTAAATGATTACGTGATAGAGTGCAACATTTCGCAATAGATTGAACTTAGTCCGCAGTTTATCAGCTGATGTACCTTGCACGCGTTAATTAAACCAAATAAGGAAGGATATCATGTGAACATTGTAACTTTGCTCTAGGTACATCGTACGATAGTTCTATTACTGTAAGCTGCACATGTGATAGGTCAAGGTACTGTATTGTACAAGATAGTAGTGAAAACTGTAAGCGCGCTTGCATTGTATTCAGATAGCAGAACCTTTGAGAGTGTAAAGACGGTTGATTAAACTCGTGATTGTTATGTAGACCGTTGTCCGATTGTAATACAGTCCTCAACTGAACCAGCGGGCGGAATAGAAATTCCGCAACACCTTGAGCTCGGAGAACGCTCCTGAGTGTCAAAGGCAACGCTTTTACCAATTATTTTATCGACAAATTAACCAATCACAGATCAGCCAGCTTAGTTGATTGACAAATCATATATGAGTTCGTTAGTCCAAGTTTTAGTTAGTTTTGGTTGACTGAAACGACAGAGCTACGTTCTCAAGGATAAAGAGTGGTGATCTGAAAAAGTTGTAGTCTTATAAGCTCCTCCCTCCCCTCCCCTTGCTAAAAAGGAGACGACTCCATCTGTTCCGCAACAACTACAGTCTGTGGAAACATAATGTTCAGAATAGTCATTTCTTCGAAATGTTGAAATACTATAAGCCTTTGACAACACAAGGGAGAAATTGGCTTTCCAAGCCTTTTTAGTTTTGATCGATACAAGACCATACAACAAATATGTTTATAGGGGTATCGAATGGTCCCATTCAATGTAAAAGTGCTCGCAAAATTTGGCCTTTACTCGAACTGCCCGCAAAACTTAGTTGAGCCCCGTTTGCTCATGCTGGCAAAAATTTTGCAACTGATCACAGGCTCGGAATCTCGTTAATGACAAGACTTCAAAACACTGGGGAAACATGTACGATGTTTCTGAAGCTCAGTAAAGGAGAGATTCAAGCCAGAGAAAAAAATTTTCAAAGTGTTCGCTGCTCACTATCTGTATTTCCTAAAGTGCTCGTTGCTCGTCGTCCTCGCAAAAATAAACGCACTGCTTAGATACTCGCAAATGCTGGCAAAGACCATTTGATACCTGTTATGTTCTAAAGGTTGTGGAAAGTCTACAAAATTACTGAGATTGACAACTTTTCAAAGAAGAATTCGTGATCGTCAATTTTGTGACTCAATTAGGCTGTAGAGACTGTTGTTCTCTCAAAATGAGGCGGGGATCATGAGACAAGATATTTCATACTAGGTCTCAAAATATTTATAATAAGTCTCTTATAATTCTTAATCGAGGGCCACATATTTATTAGTTGTCCAATTATGTATGTAATCCTGTTTAATCCTGTTTGAATAAAATTTGATTGATTGATTGACTGACTGACTGACTGATTGATCGATTGATTGATCGATTGGTTGATCGATTGATTGATTCTTTGTTTGATTGATTGATTGATTAATTGATTGTTTGATTGATTGATTGATTGATTGGTTGGTTGGTTGGTTGGTTGATTGATTGATTGATTGAGTGAGTGAGTGAGTGAGTGAGTGAGTGAGTGATTGATTGAGTGATTGATTGATTGATTGATTGATTGATTGATTGATTGATTGATTGATTGGTTGATTGATTCTGGATAAACACTCTTCCGAACCAGGGCGGAAAAAGATCGGGCGGTGAAACGGGCAATCGCGCTTGGTGCAATTTATGATGCGGGGTAGGACTGGCACAGTCGCTCCTTTCGCGCTTTCGGTGTGATTAATGGCTGCCAAGAGTCTCTTCTTGACGATTCGGAAATTAAGTTTTCTGTCTTTGAAAGCTTTTTGTTGCTTTTGGTCACAACTCTATACAATTAGGTCGTAATTTTGCTTAGGTATTTTTGTCGTTAGCTGCTCAAAAACTCGATAAATGCACAAAAAAGTTGCTGATTCATATAAATTGAAGTCCCGTAGAATTTCTTTAGAAATTTAAACACCAGACTGGAAGTAAGCGGAATCTGCTCATATTAGTAGACCCCAGTCTACTGTATCACAGCATTTTGCTCAGACCCACTCATTTCACCGCCTACATATTAGCGGCCTGTCTGAACCTAAGAGAAAAGACCGGCTTCCAGTAGTCTATCACTCATTAAACAATCGACGTTAGGCTGTATGAGAGTCCATATATATTGGTGGACAATACAGTCTCGTCTTCTCGTTGGTCAGCAGTAATTGTCAGTTAAACGGGACATGCGTTAGCCATAGAGAAATTGAATCGCACTTGGAAATGTAAAGTATTTGGCCTCGTAGGTTAGATAATTTTGTTTTGGAAGATTTACATTAATCGTAATTAATTCCTTGACATATTAAGATTTTCATGCCTCTTGTTCCAACTCAATCGAAATATTTCACTAGCTACCGTACACTGTCGCTTAATTACATGCCCTGGGCACGTTTCTCGAAAGCTCAGGAAACTTTTCGGGCCCCGCATTTTCCCCCCATTAATAATTAATCTGTAGTCTAATTACTTGAGAGGTGCACACGCCTGGAACGTCTTGTATGAAGAGAATTTCTGGTCATTCTAAGACTATGTAAATAACACAGCTTGGTAATTATAAAGTTTGAGATTGTGCTACAGCTTTCGGAGTGCCAAAACTTTTCGGGACCTTCGAGAAACAGGCCCCTGGGCTTGCACAGCTTCGCGAGGACTTTTCGATGGGCTTAAAAACGGAGGGGCTTATATCTGAGGAGGCTCATGACAGGAACAAAATGCAAACAGTTCCTCATTTACTGGTAATTGAGCTTTAATTTAAAACATTGTAATAAAACGAATTTGAAACAAAGAAAGCCAGGGGGCGTGATTTCCTGGGGGGAGGTAGATGGGCCTATAACCGGGGGAGCTTACCTAAAAAGCGAAAGGAATTATAAGCTGCAGTTTACAGTACGTATACTGTAAATTACGAGAATAAAGAGATACTTTGTAATTTTTATTGTTTCCTTGTTAGTATTCATAACACAGCACGCGCTCCAGAATTCCAATGATAAACTTGCATTCATGACGTAATTTTGCAGATAGTTTTCCGTCTCGAAACAAGCTAAACGGTATCGCGTTCACGGATGAATAAGTTACTATTATCACATGAAACCGTACTGGATTTACGCTATTCTTACATTAACTTCACAAACAGCCTCACTTGCTTCGGAAAATAATGACAAAGAAGGTAAGTTTTGCCAGTCTCACAAATTAAGTAGAAATTATTCAACTTTTTGAGGAAGCCCCGAGCTCTTAGAAAAGCTCAAAGTGCCCGTACAAAGGCCGCTTTTCAGACAACACATTTAACATTATTTTTTGTACCGAAATTAACAAACGGAACAATTCTTTTGATACGAAATAGCGTTTTATGTTTTGTTTTAAGTTAGTGCAAATAGCTTTTTATCAAAAGGTGTAAAAAGCAAGACTGAAAATTAGTACAAAATAAGCTCAATTATACAGCAAACGTTTCGGGTTCGCCCTTCCTCAGTCAGTGCTAAGTCTTGGTATCCTACAACTTGCGAAACACCTTGGTATAATCCAATTCTAGGCCCAGCACAGAATAATAAACCCACCAAGTTTGATGACTACCCTATTGTAACCCCAGTAGTGATCTCTGTTGCTGTCGTGGTACAAATCCTACTGCCGTTCGTGCTTTGGGGCTGCGCATTGTACACGACGTCATGCAAGGAAGGCGAGGAAGAAAAATATGACCAGAGGAGAAAGGAACAAGTTAATGGGGAGCTGCGGAAGCGTCTGCAACGGGTTGCTGCAGCTGGGAATCAAGAGGAACTCAATCAAAGCGTCCAAGAATATCAGCAAGCAGTTCAGAATTATCAAAGGGAAAGCGATGCCAAAGAACTGAGCCGCAAACGACGTTTCTATAGAAATGCGAGTTTGTGCAGGCCTATTTCAATGGATATGTTTTTCTCATTCTATCTTTGGCTTATCTACTTTGTTGGATGTGATGTGTCTCAATGCACAAAGTATGGTTCCGTCTTTGAGATATTAAGAATCTTCGCCATTGTAATGCTTTGTCTTTCTCCTACGATAGTCCTGCTGGAAAGCGCCTTCTCTCACGAGCTGGACTACCTTAAAAACATCGTGGAAGACGAGACGATTTGGGAATACTTACAAAGAATGTACGAGGTTCCACCGAGGATCAATATGGTTGTAGAATGCTACCATTACGAGACACGTACGCGAGTGGTCTACGACACAGATGCCAACGGAAACCAGCAGTCCGCCCCGCATCGAGACCTACACTAAGAAAGTTGTGACATATGTGGACCAGGACGTGTTCTCTTTTGGTTCATGGCTTGATGTTTCTAAGAAAGAGATGCCACCACTGAGTACAGTGGCTCTAACTCGAGTCAAGATTGACCCAAGTATCGTATTCGGCGACCAAGAAACTGCAGATGACTACGAGAGGCAAGTGGCAGAAATGTTGAAGAGAAATCGCCATCGAGATGTCTCTACTGAATACTCTTCCAGTGAAGAAATTCCTGGACTGAAGAAACGGATCTCCGCATACGTAGATTTGGAGGTGAAGCCATTTTGGAATCGGCCGCTATTTTTCTGGATCGCCACCTTGTTGCTGATGACTTGGCCTTATCACTGGCTATTCAGAGCGAAAACAGCAAAATCTTACTATACCTTAAAGAAAAAGATATACAAGAGCAGAGCGCCACCGAGAGAGGTCGACGTGATGGATCCATTTGCAGTCCTGACTGGTAATATTTTGAACTCCAACAACTGCACAGGTTACCCAGTGTCTGTGATGAGAAATCCAGGAGGAGATTATCCCACAATCCAACATGATGGTATGGCACACCCACCTGTTAATCCATATTTCGAAAGAGGCGATCCAAGCCAGAGCGAAGGTCATCTAAACCCACCACACCTCTCTTATGCAGAACAGCCATTTTCTTCTTATCCTCCTGGATCTCAGCCAAGTGCGCCCCCACCTCCCTGTGCTGTAGGGATGGAGTATTCAACACCCTATCCTCCATTTCCGGGTAATCCTGCCGGCCCTCTGCCAAGAACACCTCCACCATCGTACGAGGAAGCTGCAGGTCACATCCCCGAGCCACGCAAAGAGCACAAGCTTCCCGCTGTGCAATGTTAGAGGGCACTTTAGATTTCTTTTTATTCCAAGCCATTATTTATAGCCCGCGTGCAATCACGTATCATTTCCTTTCACGTTAAAAAAAGCGTCTACAGTAAGGCCTCCTGTTTTTAGCCTAAGACAACATTACTTTAGTGATATTAAGTTACGTTGCAAGTTCATTGCATATCTTCGTGGTTTTTTACGTCTCCTAATTTGGTAATTGAACACATGTGAAACAGTTTTTCCACTTTAAGCTGCTCGAGTTGCTAATGGAAATCCTTTTGCTCTTGCACTCGCGCTTTAAAAAGCTTTTCACCCGCTGAAACTCGTCGAAAGAAAGTCAAGAAAACTAATGTTTAAATACTATTTTGAGCTGATTGCACTATTGCTCCTTTCAAACTCGTGAATACTTTGAACTTCAATATCTGATTAGCGATTGCGTTTTCTGGTCGTAAAAATGGATGGAATCTATCAATCATAACCCACAGAGGTGACTCTTTGAATCGGAGATGATTGACAACAGTGATAAACTACACTTTTTTAGGAATTTGCCAGCCATAAGTCAGGCGTGACTGGTACCAAAACAACTTCGGTTTTGAAAGTACTTTAACTTTAGAAACTCCTAGACTGTCAATTAAAACACTGTTACTACTTGCTTAATTTCGGCTTTAAGTCCAAAGCACGTGCCTTAATTTGAGAGGCAACGCCTTCATCAAGTTTTTCGTTACTAAATTAACCAATCACAGCTCAGTAGTGGGAGTTGGATGCCGACAACAGCAGCGTTAAGTTCTCAAGATTAAAAAGTGAAAATCTGAAGTGGATATAGTCCTGTGAGCTATCGTTCCCGCCTAAAAAAGAGGCGACTCAATCTATTCGGCAACTGTAACAGTTACATTTAGGAAGACTAACGTTGAGCACAATGGCTACTGGAAAATTGTAAAATGCTAGAAGCCGGCCTGTGACTACACAAGCATGAAACAGTAAACTCGTGGTTTTCCAAGCTTTTTCCAGTAGTAATGGTAATAAGACTGAGTAGAGTCTAATCCGGTCTGTAATCATACGAGTTATAACCAAAGCAGACGATCGCGAGGCGGGACTCCAGTTTGTTTATCACGAGTATGATTACAGACTGAATTGGACTCTACTCAGTCAAATTATCAACTAATCATAAAAATTGCAATTAAAGATGAAACAACAACAACAACATGGTATTATATGTGAGGAGAACTCGGAAAAAAAATCCAAGTCCCAGATGGGATTTAAAGCCACGACCCTCTGTGATCTAGTTGGATGCTCTAACCACTGAGCTACTGGAGACTCCATGGTAAGCAAAGGCCAATTTACAATTTGCAAGAAAATAAGAATAGCCAAGCTATGAAAGAAAAGAAAAATTTGCATTAAAAGACTGACAAAGGAGGTGTAAATTGTTGGTGATTGAAACCAAGGTTGTAATTGGTTGATTCAAACTACAGCTTTGAATGTGATTGGTTGATTTAAACCGCGTAACTTTGAATGTGATTCTTTGTTTTCATGTGACGTCATCGTTTTCCTAAATTATAAATTAGCAATCCTTCTGAAGTTTTAGTGACATCTGATATAAGACCCTATCATAACTTGACGTTTTACGACCTTTAAGCTCGACAGGGTTCCTCGTTTTGTTATAGAAGACATTTGAATTTCTAAGTTTACGCGTTGCGTGACATTAAATGGCGGCCCGAGAAGGATCTCGTGTAGATCAAAAGGGCAGTTATCGCCTACGTTTTTGCTAACTGCACAGTTCTTGCTCTAGAGGAAGTATTACTTTCAATGTGTCAGAGCTCTAGAGTTATAATTTTTCGCTTCAATGGCAAAACTCAATGACAGATGTTTCTGTTGCTCTACTGCCGCCATGTTGGTGCCCCTCGGTAGGGCACCAACATGGCGTTTCCATACAAAGCTCTATAAATTTAGGTGAAACTTTTTTCCGAATAACGCGGGAATGAAAAATCGCACAGACCTAAATCTTGGCGAGGTTCTTTGTCTATCAATCATCTATCTATCATACCTGATTCTATTGAATGGTGACGATTTTTATTTTCGATGCAAACCACCAATTGGCTTATTGAACTGTCCGATAACAACTTGACAAGTGAAATAGTTCAAAGTAAGACTTTTTAAACCAATCGCAATCGAAGAAATTGTAATTTTTATGGTTATTTTCGTATCTATAGCAAACTTCTCGATCTTGATTGGTTCTCGGCGCGCCTATTTGTCACGTAATCGTTGCACGATCACGTGGGTGTCTAATTTGACTACCCACGTGGTTTTCGCGTCAAATACACGCGCTATAATGGCTTCCTTCACAATGTTTTCTACAGTTTTCAAAACTTGTGTAAAGCGCTATAGACATTTTCGCTGAAAAGAAGTTCTCAAAAGAGATTTTCAATCCCGAAAAGTGTTATAGATACGCTTAATTAGTAACTCGACCTCGTGTCGTACAATTCAGGGAGTATTTTTGCTTGTCAATTTCAAAACGGCCGCGTGCTTCGCGCTCGTCCGATTCTGACTCCCTGAATTGTTCCCCACTCGGTCCAATCACTATTACTAATCAATATAAGAATTTAGTTCAAAAAGATAGTTCAAGGTTTGCAGTGCAAATTACTGACATCGCAGTTTTTATTATTGTTTATCCTTCTGTGAAATCTCATGGATCGCTTGATCATTTATCGCTTGGAAAAAAAGCATAAAACCCAGTTTTGTGTGTTGAAAACAGCTTACCATTATTAGATAAAAAAAAGTGACAGCGATTGCAAATATTTTTTAGCTTTGGGTTTTGTTTATTTTTTTCCTGCTTTTTGAGCTTTTTGACCACAAGGTTTCTATGGTTTATAGGCTGATAAATCACGAGCCCCAGGCGAGAGATTCACGAATTCTTCGAGTGTTCTATCAGCATCTTGAGTGGTTTATCAGCCTATAAACCATAGAAACTTGTGGTCTATTGCTTTTATATAATAATTAAAAAGACGCGCGATTTTTCCATGAGTTTACCGGCACAATTAAACCATAACTGATTGACCAATCAGAGCGCGGCTTTTGATTAGGTTATTACATAAAATATGATAAATATCTCTTGGAGGTATTGATTATTGAATATTGATTATTGAATATCGCCTAAAATTTACAATTTTAACCTGGTTCTCTTCTCTTGGGTCGCTCCGAAACTTTCCAACTTTGGCATCGATTGCAACTTTTGTTACACCGTAAAGGGGGTCCGTAAAACAACGTAAAATGTAAACATTCAACACAGAGTTCAACAAAGCAGCACTGATAAAGCCGGCCATTCGATTTTTTGTGAATGTGCGTTCGCCGCTTTGATCTAAAGCTCATCACTACTCGACTTTATTTCAAGCCGTTGGTTTCTTTTTCACTAACATAATGTTTGTCACATGACGAATCGTTTTAAGCCAAAAACCAACGTTGTTAAACGTAATGCTATCTTACACAGTGTCACATGTAAAATCATTCCTAAACAAGTTCCTACATAATTTTGCAAATTGAAACGCAAGTGGAAGCCACATTTGAACAATATTGTTTTCAAATACTGTAGAAAAAACAAAAACTTTCCAGTACGAACCTCTCGGTCGGTAAATAACATATATGTCTTGATTGATTTGGTACGAACATGAATAAATATTGCGATAAATAAGAGTAAAAATGATCTCAAAAAATAAATACAGCATTAAATGGAAGTATAACTAGTGAAAAGGAAAAATGGAAAATATAAATGATGGCATTTACATTAGCTTCTATTGCTATATAAATCAGAGCTTCTTATTAAAACTACGAGACTAGTGTGATCTGTTCATAAATTGATTAACAGTTACAAGAAAAAGGAAACGACATTATTTTTGATTATTTTGAATGTCCGAAAGCGAGAGAGGGCTAAACATCACTTAGCAACTGCTTATAAGGGATAATAGGTTGGTGGCGTGTTACATTGGTACAATAGGACTTCGAGTGCAGACTAAGGTACGGCTTTGCACGCTCGTATAATATTTCAAATATCACGTGACTTCTAAGCTTTGCAGGGGCCTCCAGCTTGGCGTTCTCGACAAATTGCCGCGATATGGCCGTCATGTTCATCTGATTAGTTTCATCATGCCTACGGTGTAAGCGATTTCTACCAGTGACTGGAGCAAACATGAGCGCTTGGCCTCCAAACTTGACCTCGACGGCGATCAAAGCTTTTCTATTACTGCAGAAAGCACATTCCCGTTCGTGTTGCGTCGGATAGGGAAGGATATCTTCAATAGCTTTGTGATGGTAAGCGTTAAAGAGCGCGTCGAAAAACACAGTGGGGAGGACTAGCGACGTTTCGTTTACACCACACAAGTTTCTCCTGAGTTTAAGTATAACATCTGCTCCGTGATGAACATTGTAATCCAACACACCTACCACTGGTTCGTAATCTAACAGCCACGTCTCCACAGCGCGGAAAGGCGACAGTGTTTTCATGTCGGCAGGGGTAAATTTGTTGTACTCGAGAACTGTATCGTCGTTTAAAAATATGTAATAATGATATCTCGGTCTTCTATCCATTGCGGCAAAGAAAAGCACATTTCGTCCAGATGCAAAGAGAGTATTGGGATCAAATAAATAACTCACATGTGACTGAGAAATTTCTTGGCACTCTGCTCGGAAACTCAGCACTATCACATCACAGTTGCAGGTCTGTGGGTCGCCAATCTGAGAAGATGAAGCCAAGTATGGAGGAAGGCATTGCTCAGTTTCCGTGAGATAAACAAATGGCTTTCGAGTTGGCAGCACTTTGCCTGTTTGGTTTGCATATTTGCGAAGTAGACGTGACGAAAAAACTTCGACCTGTTCGCCGAAGGCTGCGACTTCGTACAAGTTGTTCACATGAACAACCAAACCGATAACTATGATGGAACTCACAGCAACTATAACTAGAAAAATACCCTTTAACTTCATTTTGCAGAGTTTTAAGCTCGTCGCACGAAATCAAAAGAAAAAGAATACATGGAACTAAATTATTGTCGCATACCTAGCATTGCCAGGTAACGAGACTGCTTTATTATTTGGGCTGTTAAATCTCTTTAGACGGAACACTCTAAAACCTCTGTTTAACCTTTAAACTACTAATCAAAGTTTATCTGAAACTCGCCGTACATTAAAAATTGGACTTGACATTTCAAAGATGAAATCATTACAACAAGTGTCTAGTCGAAATTTAGCCGAGGTTTTGTATTTTGGCAATATATTTCTGCCCATCGGTTTGTATAAATGTTAATTTTTTTTTTCGATTGTACCAGAATTTAACTACACATTTGCATAACAAGCGCAAAGTTCAGTTTGCTTATTGTAGCTAACGACAGTTTCCAACCTTCCGAACTAAGTGCTTATTAGTGTTTGATGCATCAATGCCATGCATCACTCTTTATCGGGTCGTGATACAAAAATGGTCACTAGTTATTGGGCATTTTTAGTATCAAGCTTTGAAACTGAACCCCTGAATTAGCGTAATTCAAACAGGCCTTGAAACCCGGCCTTGAAACTCCCTTAGAATATGCAAAAGGAAACTGGTTTGCATTGCATGGCGAGCTGAACAGAATGACTTGTTAAGGTTTTTTCAGTTAAATTTATTGTAAAAGACTTTGGTGCAAAGAAAACCAGGTCAGATTTAAACGACAGAATGTAAGAGTATTTCTATATTTAAAGGGGGTAGGTTTCTAAAGAAACTGTGGTGCTGCGTCGACGGGAGTTTTACAAGATAATTGGCCACCGTAAATCTCTTTACGGTGGCCAATTCACATTATCAACTCAATTGATAAAACCAAATTATCCTATATCTATATTTAAGTTAGCTTCATGTATAATGGCCTGTTTAAGAACAACATCCCACGACTTCAGTAATTTCACTTTCAGAAATGGAATCACAATATACACGCTTTTTATAAGTCGTGGTGACATTTTGAATATTAACACGTGGTTAACATGACCGACACCGAACCAGGTAATTTGAGAAATATTTTCTAGACGATCGCAAGGAGACTTTGAGCGCTAAAATACAAATCTGGGGAAACGACCTTTTTTTTTACGAAGTCCCTTGTTTTCCCCGGGGTGCAAGACTTACGGAAACCAAATCTCCCTCACTTCCCCCGCCTGCAGGGTAAAATGATCGTTTAAACCTCCTATAAGTCCCCATAGAAAGTTGTATTTTGCCGGGGTCCCCCCCAGGGGATGGCCTATGATACGTGCATTAGCCCTTCGTCGCAGCGAATCCAATGAAGGGCTAAAACTCTAAACGCCAGCTTTCGAATCTCTTTACGGTGGCCAACCAACCCAGTTGATAAAACAAAATACCTGCTTCAAAGATGACTTCCATTCCGTTTGCACGTTTGTTTCATGTAAGGCATCACAAAATGTAACATTTCGCACCTACTTACAAGAAGTAGATTCATCAACCGCCATTATGGGCTTTGTTCTTTCTCATATCAGTCACTCGATGAAACAACTTCGCAGCTGTAAAATACTACAAAACAATGAAGCTGTGAAAAAAATAATTTGAAAAGCCTGCTGAAAGATAAGGTGTGTGGTTCGTAACGAATAACATCGATTCACATTCCATCAAGTGAGACTTGTGCTGTTTGAAATCATTACCTAGGGTGCTGAGACTGCGCAGTACGGATTGAAAATCTCGTCCCCAGACCCCTCGTTACCCTTGTCCAGCGGAACGGAAAGCGGAGGCTCAAAGGAACGAGATTGATCTTTAAACGTTTGCGTGGCGATCGTTTTCTTTAATCAACCAAAATTCGGAAGATAACTTTGTCATCTTACACGTATAATGTATAAATATGAAAAAATATATAAGCTTTCTGATGTCTGGAAAGAAAAGAAAGAAAACTGAAAATTTATTTAGTTCCTCCGAGATGGAACGAAGAGTGAATTGGGCTGCCTTATGTTTATGATATAGTTCATATTCTCAGTTGAATGGTGTATGTATTGCCGGGGTAAAGCAAAACTTGAATAAGAGTCTCCAGGTATTTAATCGGCATCCAGGAAAAAACTGTGATAATCATCCGACTCGTAGACTGTTCACAGTCCACTCTTTTTCCGTAAGTTCGCAGATGTTGATCGTCAAATTCGAGGGCCGCCATATTGGGTTCTTCAGTGATGCGAGCGAAGCTGGGGAAAGTACAAAATGCCTGTGGGTAGGGGTGATGGGGTTAAAAGCGTGGGGGGTGAAGGGGCGCAACAAATATGCTTTGCATTCCAAAAACAAATCTTGAACCAGCAACAACGTGGCGCTTTTCAGCCCCGTCTCTCATTGTGATTGATGGAGTTCAAATGAAAACATAGAAAAATTCTCAACACTGAAACGTGGTAAGATTAATCACGGAATCCACAGGTCAAATTGCACTTACAGAAAAAAGACCATTTAACAGCACAGCGCCGTAATTTTTCAGTGCTGAGAAATTTTCGAGGTTTTCGTTTTAACTTAATCAAAATGCGAGAACTTAAAGAGGCGGGGTTCAAGGTTTATTTTTGGAAAGCAAAGCATATTTGTTGCGAGGCAACACAGCTTTCGCCCAAGGAAGCCAAAGGTGGATTAGATTATCTTAGATTGGAGTCATAATTTGTCACATTTTCTAGACATGATCAAAACTGTTCTTTACTTTTTTCCTAAACGTGAACCGTGCTAACTGTGACTGAATGACATGACCGCAATGGATGGATGGTCCACTTCAGGAGGTGTAAGTTAATATTATTCTTAAAGAAATTTCTATTTTTAGTTTATTTATGTATTTAATTATTCTTTCAATTCACTTTTGAATGTTATTTTATTTCAAATTTGTCTTTTTTTTTCTTTTTCTTTATTTTCTTTCTTTATTTTTATGCACTTCACATTTTCTGAACAGTGGTACAAGGCAGGAAATAATTCGTTTGACTGAATTTTGGATAAAGAGGTTATTTTGATACACTGATAACTCGGAAAGGGAGCTCAAACTCCGAAATGTACAGCGACTGACACAGTGAACGCGATAAACTTTCCGAGGTGCATCTCACAGTCGGCTGCCTTAACGTCAACCGAAAGCTGTGTAAAAATAGAAACACGCAGAGCCAATAGGAGCGAGATTTATTTTGTAAAAAGTGTCAAAATTTTAATATTGTACGATTCAAAACAACAACCTTAAAGATGATGTTTTGTGCGGCCGTATGTTCACAGTGCAGTGGAAAACGGTCAATCTAATGGGTTTAACACGGTTGTAAATGGAAAATCTAGAGAAAAGTGTCAAAAGTAACACAATATCTTCTAACGGGAAGTTTCTAACGGTTTGAGATTGGCAATTAATGAACTGACACCGTAGCGGCGAGCGATTTCATTGTTTTGTACCGGACATTTGATTGACTGGATTTGAAAATGTTGGAATCTATTGTTTCAGTTCAGCCATCTGATTGGTTTTCTTTGTGTGGGTGTTCCCGCTTTCAGTAGACGCGCTAATTCTGGCCACGTCGAATCGTCGTTTGTAACGATGAAGGCGATAATGAAACAATTATTCCTTTTGCTTCTTCTTACTACTGGAATATTACTCATCCGTACAGGATACGAATTCTATGCAAAGCAAATTAAGGTGAATCTCGAAACAGGTACGCTTTTTGTCTTGTCATCACTCGTGAGCCGTGTTCATTTAACAAGTAAGAACTAAGACAGCTGACGCTGGTCTTGTGTTTTTTGTGCCATAAGTCCCCTCCTTCTTCCTTCAAACAGGTTAACCTTATAGCTCTATTTTCCAACACGCAATTAATACAGTAAAAATATAGCAAGAAACGAGGTTTTACGATCGATATTTTAACTTCAGGACACAATTAGAGATTCCCACTACCCGTCTGAGAGGGACTAACACGATTATCGCGGAAGAAAATTGTTGGAAAAAATTTCCTTGTTGTATTGTGTAGTATGGCAATAAAAGTTTATTCGCTATTTTCACTTCGTCTCGGCCGCGAGGGCTCCAAAAGACACTAAAGCATCTAATAACATGTATGTTATTTGTTAAAGACCAATGATCACTGAAGAACTAGGTTTGTTCCCTCGGTTGTCTCTCTATCGTTGGAAATATGCTTCGTAGAAGCCCTGTTCATCTCAATTTAAATGCCATTTGAAAACTAAGTTGTTTTAAGAATATCGCCACAGGATTCTGCTTAAAACTTGTCAGTTGCAAAGTTTAAAGTGAATATAAATCCCGAAAAACTTGACGATTTGCAATTGGAGCCAATCAATATGTACTTAGTAGCTACATGATAGGTTACAAATCGTGTTCCTACAACTTGATAGACGTAATGACAGCGCTACCAGAGAGAATTTACATTTTGATAATCAAAGTTAACATGTTTTCCTTTTTTCGTTGCAGTGTTTCCTAAAAGAAATAGAAAACATGTTCTCCGTGTTTCTATCAAGTTATAAGAACACTCCGAAAGTTTGGGAGAACTCGAAGAAAAGCATTTCTCGTTCTTCCAAAACTTCCTCTAGTGTTTCTATACCTCGATAGAAACACGGTACAGTTACAAGGTTGAGATAAACGTTGAAAAAATGATTCACATGTTTGCCGTGTGGGAGAACGAGGAGGACATTAGAGATTGCACTAATTTTAAACTTGGATAAAAGATCTATAGTGACTTTGACGGTGCGCCGCTATTCTCTCGCCACAAATATAAATGCCCCCCACTGTCAGGCAGAAACTACCTTTTCAATTTTTAAAACAATTTAAAATTGATTTCAGCAGTTGTTTGGAAAGGCATTTCAAGTACTTAGGACCCTTTAATTCACAGTTTTGAGCAAAGATTTCAACTTTTGTTTTTGCATTCTCAGGAGAGTTATCCCATTTGTATTTTACGTGCGTAACGCAGTAGCGCTGAACTGTAATATCAGACTTGGTGATAGCCCTAATGATGAAGCGATTTGAAAATTTACAAATAGTTGGCTGAATCGTTGAGACCGTCCCACACAGGACAGCAATAATCGCAATATAATTCGACAATAGCTCTTTATAGTAATATGATATAAGAGCACCTGGAGGGATTTGGTGTAAGAACCTCTCTTTAATTTCGTGACCATCCATCTGTATATTAATGAATGTCCAAAGGCATTAGCAAGTCTCTGAGTTCAGTCTATAAACATTAGTTTAGTATTGGCAATATTTAGGCTTAGTTTATTTACAATTAACCATTCATAAAGGTTAGCTAGATTATTGTTTATTCTGACTGGCTAAGTGAGGCAAGCTCAGGTAAGCTATTGGCGACGATGCTGTTGCAGTGCTTGCATTGATGGTGTTTCTTCGTGATAAAGCCTTACACAGGCAGTTGGGCAAGTCGTTAATATAAATCAGAAAAAGGACGGCATCAATAAGACTCCCCAGTTGGACACCACGGGCAACAACACGCGCACCAGATTGCTTGCTATTGACCAGTCACGTTTGCTGACAATCGTGCACGTAGTTACGACTCAAACCACTTTCGTTAAACAATGACATGCATGTAGCCAGCTGGCTTCCTATTCTTATTCCTATGATTCCTATGAGATTCCTATGATCTCTTGTGTTGAAAACCATTTTTTAATCTATGAAAACTATGAATGATCGAAAATATAACAATATTTACAACTCAACGTCCAACAGGGCCGACAGCCAAACTGGCACAAACCGCTGTGAACAAGAGACTTGCTGTGATATATTTTTCTTGGAAAAAATATTCTTTTGTGAGAGCTTACTCTCTGTGCGTGTGAATAAAATGGGTTTTTCATCCCAGCTAACCCCTAAATGACCAACATTCTTTCACGACCCTGAACGGTTGCCCTGAGTGCCAAAGGTTTTGTTTTCCTTTCTCGCGAGGAGTGGTGATTCCGCTAAAACTTGCTACGATACCAGAAGAGGTGCTTCGCCGCTCACAGATGGTGATGTCAACACTAATAAACTTTTCTGTGGTCCAGGGTAAATAAGAGTCACTTATTGAACCCCAGAACCCAAGCAAAAATATTTCGGTATTTTGAATATCAATATACTAAGAAAAACCGCGTCATTCTTTTAAAAAGGCATGGCTGGCTCAAATCGCTTTAAATCAAAAGAGCGATCAGCAAACAGGCACTACACTGGAGGTAAAATAAGCCGTTTTTACTAAGAGCTCTCTAGTATTTTTACTTCCTAAACCTGGCCTTCCCATACAAAGTGTTTTGATATATAGCTGAAGTTTTTATGTTTTTTCCAAACGATCTTGATATTAGCAGGCAAGTCAGCACTTTAAAGAAAACGACAACACTTTTAAGTTTGTAAGACATGTTTCGACAGAAACTTCTGTCATCTTCATTTAATTAATGTTCAAAGCGTTACAAGTTGAAATTATAAGTAGAAAAAATGATAATTATGCTAGTAATAACAAAATGTAAATGAAACGTGACTAAGTGAGAATTAAAAGGATAGTTTCAGATTTGCATGATGTACTTGTTGATTCAAGGAAGGTTGTTCTCTTTGAATGTGAAATACCTCTTTTATCTTGAATTGGAAACCCGTAGAAGCGTGATCTAAAATATGAAAACAGTCCACTGAACACAAAGCGCGACAATGTTCAGAATTCTGTAGGTGTTTGAAAATGTGCGAGGCCTTATCACTGACTAAGTGCTCACGCACGCGTGTGGAAAAATGCCGGGTTGTTTCGCCGACATAACAGGCATTACAGCCCGCACGTGTAAACTTATAAACAACACGCGAACGAAGCGATAGGGTCTTTCACTCCAAACAACTTGCCTATCTTAAAGGAAGAAAAAACTAATTTGATATCCAAATCGTGGCAATAGCGCTTGATAAGGCGACGAACCTTTTTCTGAGTGACAACAGAGAAATGACCTGTGTAAGGTGGCTTAAAGTAAAATGTAGGTAAAGTGGGAAGGGAACCCCGGGGACCATGATTATTTAGGGTCCCAGTAACGTAGCGGTTAACAACCCTTTCAATTAAATGGGCAGGGAAAAGATTCATTTTTAAGATATCCATGAGCTTAGTAATGTCCTCGTGTAGTCCCAACCAGGTGTTGTTAATCTTATAGGCCCGATCAACAGGAGTCCTAATAAGACCCACTTTGTAAGAATACGAGGTGAAACTAAAGTAATTGGTTAATAACCCAGTAAAGGTTTTCTCGGTTTTTGCCGTGAAAGACATTCCTGTGAAAGACATTCCTGTGTAACCATTTTTAGTGTTCCTAATGTAAGATTCCTGTCAAGGGTGGTCACCGGCAGTCTGGAAACTCGCAGGTTACAATCAATTTTGTTTATGAAAGACAGGCTTAAAACGTTCAATTGACGTCAGCCGGTGCTTTTGATTTTGTTAAAGTGGTACTATGATAAAAAAATTCACTTCTTTTTTTCATACAGATTTTAAAAGCGTATTTGTTTGACACCCCACTGGCAAATTTTTAAGCTTCGAATTTTATCCAAAGGCTGTTTTCTTTGAGTGCAAGTTTAGCATTTCACGGTCCGCCATCGTTCATGTTCAAAGTTAAACGGACCGATTGGACTTCAGAGGGTTGGATCGAGGATAAGATGACGTCATAGACTCACTAGCTCAAAGTGTATATGAAGCAAAATCAGTTTTTCAATATTTTGAAAGTTCAACATTTTAAAGACACTATTCCAAAGTTTGAACCAAGTTTCAAAAAAATTGGCGATTTTATAACACCTGAAAATTGTGCGATTTTGCTCTCAAAAATGGTCTTCGAATCGCGCGGCCAAAATGTCCTGATGACAAGACTACGAGATTGCAATACGATACGGCGTGTATTGGCTATGCACAGCATCAATATCCTCGTCGTCACTTGAAGATTCAAAGAAAGGACTAAATTCAGAATCGCTCGACATGTTGTTTTGCCTTGAAACCTTTTTATAGTGATTAATTCTGTCCACAACACTACGTCACAAGATGAAATTGAACAATGATACTCGTCCCAGTCTCCTGACCATTTCTTGACAAAATTGAGTAGTTTTCAGCGCCAAAAACAGGACTAAATTTTTGTTTGGGAAACCTTTAACGTTTACAATCGATTTATTTACTTATTGAACGGTAAAATTATGCAGAAAAATTCACTTCATATGCACTTTAAAATTGGAGCGTGTAAACGCGGCTTATTGTCTGAAAGTTCAAACCTCCCATGCTGAATATTAATTTAGGCGAGTGCATACGCATTGCATTTTTAAATTAATGAGTCTTTGACCTCTTCTTATCCCCGATCCAGCTCTTACGAGATTTTAAAGTTAGTAATGGCGGACCATTAATTAGGAAAATTTCAGTCAAAATAAGCAGGTGTTTTTTTAAATGAAGGCTTAAAACTTCGGTCACTGACTTAGTGGTTCAGTTACATAGTTTTGAAACACAAAGAAAAAGTAGAACTGATGTTTGGTCGCAGTGGCACTTTAATTCAACTCTCTCCAGAGTCCTCAACGACAGAGTGAAAATCTGAAAGGCACTTTTCAAATGGACGCAGTCTGGGCGAGGCTAAAAAATTTAAAATTCCTCATAACACCAAGACTCCGGCCTCGAAATTCAGATTAATATTTTCATCTTTGTCTCGTGCGGAGCATTCGGTGTATAAGAAAATGTCCTCAAAGAAGGCAAATAAGCAAAGGAACTTTATCCCTCGCTCAGTAAATACGAGGCAGATGACCTCTGCCCAAACAATAAAAACGGAATGAATGACAGAAAACGAAAAGGCAACGAGCTCAAAGCAAACAAATTCTGAACACGCTGCTGATGATTTTGGCACTGAGTTTGATTAAAACATGATGCAGCAGATGATTGGTCGTGATTTAATTTGTTTGAGCACAATCGACCCAAGTTCACTCTGCTGATCACGAGCGGTATTTTGATGGACAAATAGCAGCTAGATACTCTTTCTGTCGTCTAACTTGTTAGGTCATCGATACTTTCTCGACGTACTATGAAAGTGGCGAGTAGGTCCAAGATGGAATTGACGAGCCAACTTTGAATTTCCGAGGTAAAGCTGATTTAAAACAAATGCTTTGTGGCGATTCCCCTCGTGTGAAATGCGTTGAGCTGTGAGTAAACTGATAGGGAACTTAAATGTAGCTGCATTGATTCCACTGAGATTTGCAGTAGCAAAGAAATATTTAGTAGATTTGCTCCGCAATCATTTTAATGTTCACATTCAAAGGGAACTCGCTGTGTACTTTCCAGTACTCTAACAGCCTCCGCATAACCGATAACACTTTCTGTTTTTTTTGTTTCTTCTTAGTGCAAAGTCATGCTGAGGGGTCCACAAGAGGGGATTCGAATGTACCGACTATACAGGTATAGTAGAAAAAATGGAAACTGAGTGTTACTGAGAACTTGCAATGGTAGATAACATTTTATACCATGTCACAGAAAATGCAGACACTTATAAAGCCCCAGCCACTGAAACGATCGCAAATCATTTCCACGCAACATTGTTGGGAGCAACATGTTGCGCGTGTTTAGTCACCCTGTTGCGACATGTTGTGACTTGTTGGGTGCTGTTGGCTCAGATTTGAAAATGGTCAAATTTAGTAGTCGTTTGGCCAGGTTCGTGCAACAATGCTGCGCCTGGACACGCGCACTAGCTCGATTTTCATGCCCAACATGTGGCAACACGTTGCAACAGGGCCAAACGCGTGCAACATTTAGGACCCAACGATGTTGTGATCTGTTGCATTCAAATGTCGCGATCGTTTGACCAGTGCTTGTAAACGCCAACAATTTTGGGATATGTTGCGTGGAGATGTTGCCATCGTTTGAACGGGGTTAATATTTACAAGAAAGCCTTTGTATATTCGACTTTATAATCCATCAAATGTTTTCGCTCATGCGCGATTGGTCTAAGCCAGTCACGTGCCAAGGAGAATTAACAAATCGAATGTGGTTTAGCGTGGTATATAGTCTAATCATAAAAGTTACAATTTCCTCGATTGTGATTGGTTTAAAAAACTCCTATTTTTCCACTAATTCACTTGCCAAGTTGTTATCGGACAGTTTGTTATTGGACACTTTGTTATTGGACAGTTTGTTATCGGACAGTTCAATAGGCCAATCACGTTCGAAGTTGTAGTTTAAATCAACCAATCACATTCAAAGTTGTAATGACGTACGTGCGTGCGTGCGCGCTTGCTTTTGTGTTTTTGGCGCCTAATTACCTGTAGGAGGTTTTTCATCTCCTTGGTAGGTATTTTAATGCAAATTTCCCCTTCTTTCATAACTTGGCTATTCTTTTCTCGAAAATTGCAGTTTTTATGATTAATTGGTAATAAGATTTCGTGTCGTCCAGTTCGGTCTGTAACCATACTAGTGATGCACAAATCAGACTCCCGCTTCGCGGTCGTCCGATTTTGTTATCACTCGTATGATTACAGACCGAATTGGACTCCACTCAGTCCTATTACCATTACTTATCGACAACGATACGCGTCATCACAGTGGTCAAAATGTTGTGGACTCACGAGGCGCAGCCGAGTGAGTCCGCAACAAATTTTGACCACTGTGCTGACGCTTATCGTTGTCGACAAGACTATACACCAGGCTAAACCACATTCGATTTGTTTTTTACCACAATATCAAAGAAACGAAATCTTTGTCTTGACAATTGAAAACACCAACTGGGATTTGAAAGTGCACGCGCTGGATTATGCAAATGAGCTGTTTGTACGAGTCAGACTTTTCTTTCAAAAACTTTTGCAAACTGGCTTAATATGCAGAAACAATTCAAAAAAATGCTTGGGAAAAGAGTAAAGAAGCGTACTCGTTATCGATAAGAGTACATACAACAAAAAAACTTATTTCGATTTGTTTTTTACCACAATATATCAATGTCAAAGAAAATGTTTTTTTTAGACCGCGAGGTAAAAAAGGCATTGCGTGACACATTGACGCGAGCAGCGTGGTAGGGACTCTTATTTACCACGGCAATATAGCCAATCAGATTGCGGGCTAACCTGCAATTGTGGCAAAAAATGAAATATCTGAGTTAAATATTTTTGGCGCAAAATGGAGGCTATTGTTTATGTATTACATCCAATCTTCCCATCATGCGCTGCGCGTTTGTCGCATTGTTTGTGCTGGCCACTGTAATTGCTATGGCATGGTATAAAATACGCTCTCTCGTGGAATAGCGTGGAATAGCATGGAAAAATCCACTTCTTCATTCGTGTTTTCTTCTTACACACACTCGCCTAAAGGCTCTAGTGTGACTCGTGGGATATTCCAAGACAAAGCACTCGTAAGCGTTGAATGATTAGTATGTACAGAAGCACACCATTTGGACAGATGCACATATTTGGTCAGGAAATTGCAGGGTAATCTAGAAATAACTTGCTTTTAAGCAAGATATCAAAAGGGGTAATAAAAAGGGTTATCTCTCTTAATTACAGGAATCACTAAGGTTTAACTCTAACCGGCGACAAAACGAGCGTAGAAAGCTGGTTGAGAAGTTCTGTGCAAAGACTGGCCATAATGAGATGCCCGATCCATTTCATTTAGCAGTGATTCCGTCTCTCCAAATCATTTACTGTGTAATGCCTAAAGTTGCCTCCAGACAATTGAGGAGAATGCTGTATCGATTTAACACAGGCAGAGGGGAGTTACGACTAAGAGCATTTCCTCCTAACCAGCAGAAGCAGATCTTAGAGACATATTTCAAGTTCACGTTTGTTCGTGAGCCGTTTGAGCGCATCCTTTCTGCGTACAAAGACAAGTTTGTTTATCCAAGATTTCCCCGTTCAAAACTTCAACTTCACGGCACAGCAATACTGAAAAGTGTTCGTCCAAACGCTTCCCAGAGCGCACTTGATAAGCTCGATGACATCTCTTTCCGTGAATTCATTGAATATTTGGTAACCAAAGGAAGCGACAAGAGTACGCCTGTTATGGACTGGCACTGGGACAATTACGTCAACATATGTGGAATGTGTGCCGTCAACTATGACTTTATAGGTCATTACGAAACTTTTGACCAAGACCTTGCAGATTTCAAAGAGGCAGCGGGGTTATCGCCCGAAGATTCAAAGAGATTTAATGCTCATGCTAAAAATAAATCCAGTACCGCCTCCTCTTTGCTCGCTTATTACTCGCAGATTCCCATAGAATGGATCGACATCCTTGGTCGGTTGTTCAGAGCCAACTTTGAGATGTTTGGATACAACTTCCCAGGACCTCTTAAGAGCCTTTTTGAGAACAAGAAGAGGGAACAGTGAGACGGAAAGTTGGACGCTCAACATTTTAGAACACACCCTGAACATATTAGGAGCTTTTCCCTCAGAGAGTAGGGCAGGCATGTTGGGATATGTTGTGTAGAATTCGAAGTGAGATACAGTTCAACACCTATTAAAGGCCACCCTCGAGGAAATGGATAGTGGCAGCTTCAAAGGGGGAGGGTGATATGGCCGCTAAATAGAGGTAGAAAGAATAGAAAAGCCCTTATTGGGACTTTGATTACTGCATGGCCAACTAGATAACAGGAATAACCGTTTAATGGATGCCGCAACAGCCCAAGTTTGCAGTGACTGGGTAATTTCGAAAAATCCCTTTAAGCAAATTAATGCACCTGTTGCCCAAAAGTGAAAGAAGAATTTCTATTAAGTTTGAGACTTTCTGACGCGGCACAAATTACCTGACACGAAGTCCGGTTGTTATTGCTAGGCAGCGCAGTTAATTTCAGGCAGAAGCTCTCAAATTGTTCGACATTTTCAATTCTTCGTTTTATTTTCTTACACTGGTTATTCCGGTGAAAATCAAAGCTCTAACTTTTTGGCAGTTTCTGTAGCTTAAATTTTGTAAGTCCTATCATATTTCAGTGGATAGGCGAGTATTAAGAAAAACTGGAAATAATTTTTTAGGGCTGACAAAGATTCTCTCTCTAAGATTATTATTTGGGAATTTAAGAAACCACGATAGCGACACCGAGGACAACGTCTGCAGTTACTGGAAACAATAATTTTTATCTTATTTTTTAAATTTTATTTTAAGGTCATTTAGTTTGTTTATCACTGTCAAGACTATTTCGAAACTGACCAAAGAAAACAGGGTTAGATTTGTTAAAGAAATTTTAAAAATTAGCTTATCGTGGTTCACGCTCTCCAGACCATGTAGAATTTGGTAGTTTCACGTTGTTGTTTTTCAGAGGACCTAAAAGGAGAGCACTAATGTAACATGGTAGTTCTTGATAATATGAATAAGGTTTGTATGTATCGGAAACTTTTTGTTACGGCTATCTCAACCTTGAAAAAATCAATAAAGGAAAAAGAAAAATTCTTGCTTGTACTTTTTTAAAAAAACTGCAAAGTTTTTGCGTACATTTTTTTTTTGATTTCGTCAATTATTTTTCTTTCCCTGCATTTAAGACAAAAAAAGACATCCAGGATTTCGGACTTTTGCAATATATGACGCCATTTGGCAAGACAATGTCATAATTTATACTTAATTTGCCACTAAATTAAACTGACATTTTTCTTTCATTTTGGGATGGTTTCCATAAGTTAGGAGGGGAAATATAACGTGAAAACAGTGGTGACCTAAATCAGTAATAATAATAATTTTATCACTTTTTTTTTAGTAAAGGCGGCACACACTTCAGTTATCAAAAAGGAACAGTTCACACTTCAAAAACTTCATCGTACAGATACACATATATAGCAGAACTAGATTAAAATCACATTCAATTTCTAAAAATGAAATATAGCTTCACGCCAACCCTAGATAAACAAAGGGCCTACCTACATAGAGAAATATTTTGCCCCTTGTAAGACGTCACTTGACACCTTTGATACATTTGGATACACAGCTGACATGAAACTGCTTGAATGAGAAATCCCAAAATTGGTGAAAAAGTGACCCTAGATGGAGATGAAATGACTCTGAATTAGTCGGAAGAAATAACTTTTTTCCATACAGAGCGTGCGTCTGCTCGATGCAATCCACGTAAGGTTCCTCACTGTCCCTCCCCCCGCTGGGTTCTTGCCACTCAGCTCAAAATGAGCTGAAATTTAAAATCTCTTTCGTCAATAAGAAGCGTTTGTGTTACCGTAAGCTCTGAGAATTGAATATTACATCCAGACAATATCTCCTACTTTTTTTAATTTTTTAATTTTTATTATTATTATTTGCAATACTACTTACAAAGATATACAATACACTACATTACTTACACTACTCGCACTACATACAACAAAGAAAGTACTATATTACGTTTTCTTTTCCTTTTGCAAACACAAAGCGAGAAAAAAAGGAAGAACTACTTACTACATTTGTACTTTAGGTATTTTAAGATATTACATATAACAATGAAATAAAAATTACAAAAATGCTCGTATTTGTTGACCTACTTACTTTTAAACCATTAAAATAAACTAGTTCTTACTTATTGATCTATTCTATTTTGCTTTTTTTACTTTATCTACATTTTTTCTAAACATTTTGGTCGTGACAAATGCTAACTTTAGGATATGTTTATTTATGTAATTTTTCCTGTTCCATTTTTGTTTGGAGACGGTAAGACATTTATGTCTCGGTAAAGATATAGAGTAGGTTTCTTGTACAGTGAGGAAACCTCCCCATTTTTTATTGAATTTTGCTTATCATTATTATTATTATTATTATTATTATTATTATTATTATTATTATTATTATTATTATTTTATTATTATTATTATTATTATTATTATTATTATTATTAAATGAATCGCTCCAGTTACTGGATACAGTTAATTATGTCTCAGCCACTCCCAGCGGCTCAGAGACACAACACCTTAAGTACGAGATGGGCTGTCCCCAGGATGATGTAACAGAGAATTAACTCTGAAGTGTAAATTTTAGTGCTAATTGAACCCATGAATAACCCACTGGGCGTTAGCCCTAGTAAAGGGAATCAGGGAACCACACGAGGTA
>CM042755.1:18855927-18863427 GCA_022496165.2 Catalaphyllia jardinei
ATTACTATTACTATTACTATTACTATTACTATTATACTATTACTATTACTATTATTATTATTATTATTATTGTTGTTGTTGTTGTTGTTGTTATTATTATTATGTGAAAAGCGTCTTTCTACTTCCAAGCAGGTGAGAAAATTCCGAATGAAACGTTTTACAAATCAGTCTTGGACAGAATTATTGACCATTCAATTTAAACATATTATATTCGCACAATAATCCAGGGACTGGAAAATAAATATGAACGGTAGTTCGTGGACGTTATTTTGGATTTGAATACCTGGAAAACAACGTTGTCGTTTTGGGTTCATGCAAGAACAGGAAAATTATCTAGTGTCACCCAGAGTCTCTAAAACAGAACATGAAAGTAACTAATCAGAGCCTCTGTAACAGATTCGCTCGGCGTATAAATTAATTTCCTCCTTCATCTCAAACTATAACCTCAACTGCCTAACCTTCCCGCGAGAAGCAAGGTGCAATCATCCCGTCTAATGCATGAGGCTAATAACAGTTTAACGGTTTATAACAGCTGAAACAGCTATGATAGTTGACGGAAGCATAAATATACTGAAAATCTGACGAAACCGTCTTACATTTAAGTGATTGAAGCCTCGTTGTAAATTGGGCTACCACAATTTAGATCGAACTATTAGTATTTAAACGCAGGTTTTACAGCCGGTTCAAGTTAAAGGTTATTGGCCACTTGAGCCGAGCGAAATATTGTTGTTGTTTTCCTAACTCAAAAGTCACCTCATCTCCAATCAGCATAAATGGTGCCCATTCGCAAACCTTGGAAAAGTCGTTACCTCTCATCCATTTCATGGCCTGATGAAGAGATTCGCTGGCACTCTCCCCACGAACAAGATGCTCATAGAAATGACATATCAGCTGCTCTGTTGCACGATTCCAATAACCCCTTCGGCTCTGATCTGCCCACGTACACTATGACAGCAGCTAAGTACCACCAGTTTAGCTCGCAGTTGAGCTTGTGCAATGTCGGGCATCGTCAATAGGTAATCAGCTTATTTTTGGAATCTTATTGGGAAGAGCGTACGGGAGAAAGGGCAATTTCTCCTCTTTTGGCATTACCATGTGCAGCAAAATGAACCAGACCCACTGAATGTAGCCTTTCAAGTACCGCCTGCTTTGTTGCATGTTGTCCTAACAAAGGCTGAACACCCAGCAATCACCCAATCATGGTTGCTTCCTTTCCTGCATAGGGTAACCTGGAAAACCTTCGTTTTGCTTTCATTGTAACGCATTCTACCAACATCTCCGGGATCCCCAACTATTAAGGCGCCAGTCTGATTGTGGTAGTCTGCAGGACTGTCCTGAATCAACTTAAGGGTCGTCAAAGAAGGAACAATGCGAATCCTGAAGTCTCTGATAAATACTTTCCATTTTTGTATCTTAATGCCGCAAATAGAATTCGGTTCAAGCAACGATCAGGAACAATAATGATTTCTCGTTCATGCAGTAAGAACCTACAGAACCGATGAGCTTTCTGTGACACAAAGAGCTTCGTTATCATCTTCTTCGAGTCGCAAAGCCGAGAGGCCCTCAACTTGGTATGACTTCCGTTCTGACTCCATAGGACTTTTAAAAGATCGATCTTCGCAATCTTCCCCGGGTAAAATACCAAAACTTCGAAAAGTTTTAGCAAAGAATTCATTTAAACTACCAAGTGATTCTGCACCATCAATGTTCTCGTACAGCTCCTTTTTTCGAAAATGAATAACACCATTTGTTTTGAGAATCCACAAAACCAAATGTCGAGCATAGTAAGAAATGTACAAGCAAGTACAGTTACGCTCCATTCTCATAATATCCTCAATGCCTTGCCATGTCTTTGGGTTAGCGGAGATTTTCCATTTAACAGAGTACTGTGTCGTCATCAAGACTGCCAAGGCTCTGGCTCTTGCTAGCTCTAGAACATAAAGAGCATTAAAGGAAAGTGAAGAGTGATCATCGCAGTAAATTTTCCAATTTAAGCGATTGGAAAGAAGAAGCCTGAAAAAAAATTAGGGCTTCAACGGGTTTCGAACCCGTGACCTCCGCGATACCGGTGCGATGCTCTACCAACTGAGCTATGAAGCCGCACATTGGGAGCAAGGTCAATTTATTGAGTTCATCTCTTCCCGAGCAGTGAAATGATGTGAAGTATGAATATATGAATTATTTCATATATACTTCACATAAAGAGCATTGATGGAATTCCCAAAAAAACAAGGCAATAAACAAAGAGTCCGGTAAGGAAAATCGTGAACGTCAGAAAACGATATTTTAAACTCATCTTTGTCTCTAAGAAAACCACGCAAACGCTTGCTCTTGTCCATACTAGCTCAGGCGCAGCCAGTCAAAAGCCTCCTGGATCTTCCCTTGGGATACCTTTACCTTTGTTAGACTGCAAAGAGATTGAATCTCTCTGTCAAGGTCTCCAATATCTTAAGTAATTGAAAGTGTCTTCTTAAGATAATATTAGGCCTTGTCATATTCATCAAGCGTTTGAAACACAGCCCCTAAGTCTGCGTTATCTACTGCTTCTCCTTCTCTGTCGCCTGATCGCAAGTGCTTTCTGAAAATATTCTTTCGCTCTCGTCGTATTCACCAAAAGATTGAAACATAGTTCCTAAGTTTCCGTAATCTGCTGCTTCTCCTTTTCTGTCACCAATTTCAATTCTGATCGCAAGGGCGTTCTCGAGATATTCGTTAGCTTTGTCATGTTCACCAACATTTTGATACACAATTCCTAAGTTCCCGTAGGCCACTGCTTCTCCTGTTCTGTCACCAATTTCAATTCTGATCGCAAGTGCTTTCTCGATATATTCTTTGGTTTTGTCATATTTACCAAGAGATCTTAACAGAGTTCCTATTAAAAGATTCCATAGCAGTTTGCTTCATGCTTTTCACCAATTTCCATAAAGATGGCAAGTGCTTTGTCGAGATATTCTTTGGCCCTATCATATTTCCCATGAGATTTCAACAGAGATCCTAAGATTCCTTAACAACTTGCTTCTCCTTTTCTGTCACCAATTTCTCTTCCAATGGCAAGTGCTTTCTCAAGGTATTTTTTGGCTTTGTCATATTCACCAAGCGACTTAAACACAGTTCCTAAGTTCGCGTAACACCTCGCCACTCCCTTTTTATCACCAATGTCTATTGCCATTGCAAGTGCCTTCTCCAGATATCCTTTAGCTTTGTCATATTCACAAGTAGATATAAACATAACTCCTAAGTTTGCGTAATCTGTTGGTTGTTCTGCTCTGTCGGCAATTCCTATTGTGATCATAAGTGTTTTCTCAAGATATGTTTTAGTTTTGACATATTCACCAAGAGCTTCAAATACAGTTCCTAAGTTCCCGTAACAGCTCCTTGTCTGTCACCAATATCTATTGTGATGGCAAGTACTTTCTCAAAATATTCTTTAACTTTGCCATATTCACCAAGGGATTGAAATACAGATGCTAAGTTTCCGTAATCTGTTTCTTTCCCTTTTCTGTCGCTTATTTTAATTCTGATAGCAATTGCATTCTCAAGATATTCCTTAGCTTTGTCGTATTCACCAAGAGATTGCAAGACAGCTCCTATGTTTCCGTAACATGATGCTTCTCCTGCTCTGTCACCAATTTCTATCCTGATCGCCAGCGCTTTCTCAAGATTCTCTTTAGACTTGACATATTCACCAAGATATTGAAACACAGCTCCTAAGTTTTCGTCGTCTGCTGCTTCTCCATCTCTCTTAGCTTTGTCATATTCACAAATAGATTGCTCCTAAGTTTCCATAATTTAGTGCTTTTCCTGCTCTGTCACCAGTTTCCACTCTGATTGCAAGGGCTTCCTGAAGATATTCTTTAGCTTTGTCACATTCACCGAGACGATAAGACATTGTTCTAAACTTCCCATAAGCGTATGCTTGTTCATTTTTGTCGCCTGTTTCTATCATGATATTTATAGCTTTCTTGTAAAGTTCTCTTGCTTCTGCATAGTTAAATTGCTGTTCACAAATGTTGGCCAGTATTAAAGTAAGATTCCCTTCTTCGACTGTGTTACCACCCTCGCGGTAAATGTCAAGAAGTTTCTAGCCGTATTTTGCTGTATTTGCATAATCAGTGAAAAGGCAGTAAGCCATGAATATTGTTTCATAGATGGCAATGTTCACGAATTGAGAATGTGGTCTTCTTTTTTGAGTACTTTATTATTTCGGAAAATGAAAGATTCTTTGCAGATCTCAATGGCTTTGAGATCACGACCAGTGTTGAGAAGGACAGTATCAACAACCAAGCCAATAGCGATGGCTTTTAAAATGTCTTCTATGTTGTTCATATCTTCCTTGTCTACAAATCCTGCAAAAAGATAACCTGACGAATCAAGCTTTATGATTATTTACCTTTTCCCACTCAGGTGTCAAATAAGTGCTAGCATGCTGTGAGGACTCGCGATCGTCTATAGAAGAGCACCACCACTAGTCGCTTAATACTTCGTAACCCTTGCAGGACAAGTGCCGGCGTGACTAAAACTTTGCCTTACTTTGCACTTTGCGTCATTAAGAAACAGACTAAAGCAAATTAGTGTCCTAAATCCGCCTTTTCTTTGTTTTTGACATGCATTGGACAGAAAGAATAAATGCAGTAAGGAGACTAAAATGGACAGCATGCAAGAAGTTGTTAGTCAAGTAAAATACATGCGAGAATCTCATTTGATGTTGCAAATAAATGTATAGAATGAGGTTTAATTCAAGTCACAAAAAATTACACCTACCAAGCCTTCTTTTATAGTGTGCTCACTACATAGTTTTCTGCTGTTTAGCGTCAAAATCAATAAAGAACGGATTTGTGATTACAAATTGCCCAACCAGTAAACCAGTATTGTTGTTGTTTACATTTCTAAGGGTAGCAAAAGTCATATTTTGAAAGCAATTTCGATTATTTCACAACGGGTTTTAAGGGAGAGGGGAATAACCGATGAGAGCACGATGCTGTAGTGCTTTTATAAATGTTTTATAAATGTGCGGTCTGCCTGACAAGCTACTGGAAGACCCTGGAACCTTTACGTGCTGACTGGGACATGCAAAACGACAACAACTCAAGTTTGAATAGGGTCCCGGAGGGAGGGAGGGAGGGAGGGAGAGTATTTGCTCTAGGCATCTACTCTAAGCATTGTGAAAGAAACAACGCGGCTCAGAGTCCGAACGCAAAGTTTCGTGAGAAGTAAACGTTCTATGAATCCAAGTACATAAACAGTATTGCAATAACTCCACCTTATGGGGAATTTAGCACTGGCTTTACGAGAAAAAGAGGAATTCGAGCAAGTGTAAATAAGGGAGAAGCGCTATCAAGTCGAAATACTCAGATGAGTATTTAGACTTGAGAGCGCTTCTTCGTTATCTACACTTTATCCAAGTCACCAATCCATTTATCATGTAATAATAGTATTGGCAGACTTGGGGTGAAAAATAGGATAGCTGCATTGAGATACAGAGGGTAATTTACTGGTTGGCAATGCATCAGAGTGTGGTGGGTATATATAGGAATAGGTAGGGGGTTTTCCCTGCTGCAATGGGTGCTCCACTTTTTAAAATTTATCATAACTACAGTTTCTAATTGATTAAACTTTGCTCTCAAGGAAGAAAAGGAAAATCTTAGGTTTTCGGGCCTGATTTGGGAGAGATGTAATTAATACTTTGGCTACCAAAAGAAAAGGTTTTGCTTATAAGAAACGGAGGATTCCAGTCGATAGCTGTTTTTGGATTTGTATTCATGCGCGCTTGCTATTCTTACTATATTAACTAGCAATACCTGCCGGTAGAGTGCCAACGAGTAAACACTGGCACAGTTGTGCGCCCAGAGAAAATTAATAAATAAGTAAAAAGAGGAAGACCATTTTTTTAACTGAACCATTGTTTAAAAAAAGCAGTGCAGAACTCACATGTTTTTCAATGTTTTTTAAAATGTTATTTTGAAAACTACTATGGCCACTATGGCCACTGCTATGGCCCTTTCAATAATTTACGACTAACAACATACACAATAGAAGAAACATGATAAATTCTCGTGAGCTGTTACTTCGTTGCGCTCACTTCAGCAAGTGGACTTTGGACCCGAGCACTTCTGATCGAATAATTTTCAAACGAAGCTTTACGGAGCCCATTAAGAGCCATGGTTTCTCTTACTTTTTTCTGCCGTCATTTCGACATTTGTGTCGAGTTTTTTTGCCGAGTTTTTTGGCCGACTTTTTTTGCCGACTTTTTGTCGCTTTTTTTGTTGACTTTTTTGTTGACTTTTTTGTCGACTTTTTTGTCGACTTTTTGTCGACTTTTTTGTCGATTTTTTTGTCGACTTTTTGGCGACTTTTTAGTGACTTTTTTGGCGACTTTTTTTAGCAACTTTTTAGTAGAGATTTTTGTGGAGTCTTCTGCAGCGTTTGTCAATTTGAGTGAGTAACTTCAGTTCTTCAGCAGCAAGTCAAAATGGCCGTCGTTGTCATTCTTACTGTATTCGTTCTCAATACCTGGACTAGTGAAGGCGTTAGACTTCCAAACTATATCCCCATATTGCAAGTGAACCCAGGTGGACGTAATGACATTATCGAAAGACTTAAGTTTTGCGTCTAGGGCTTTATTATACTGAGATTCTTTTGTATCTCGTGTTGTTTCATGGAATCACCTTAAGCCCTAGACAGGCCAAAAGAATCTTGAAAACCAAAGGACTTGGAAGAAACCCCTGGCGATTTAAGAGAGGTATTTCCAGAGCCTGAGAGTAAAGATCCCGACAGAAACTCGTGAAAAATGTCACTAAGAAAGTCGCCAGAAACGACGGCAAAAAAGTCGACAAAAAAGTCGACAAGTAAGTCGTCAAAAAAGTCGACAAAAAAGTCGGCAAAAAAGTCGACGTCGGCAAAAAACTCCACATAAATGTCGACATGACGGCAGAAAAAAGTAAGGGAAACCGTGGCACTAGCTGGGCTCCGTAAATTCTCATTAATGTGCCCTGTTAGAGGACTATTGGCTGCTTAAACAGATTCATTGCCTAGAAATTTGACTACCAAATACAATATTTGCAAAACATATATTTTATAAATTTCGGTATAAGAATCTGCCATCATCACACTAAAATAATTATGAATAAAAAGCAGGTCTTGTTGCTGAAGACATCACTCCACCACCATCTGGCTTTCAGTCCAGTGCACTGAAGACAAAACCTCCCAACTTAAGATAACATTAAAGTAAAAGTGCGCGCGAAAACAACAAAGTTGTGTTTCTAAACCAACATCAAAAGATGAAGTACCACGGATGAACAAATTGCATTTTGCCTTCAAATTTAGTTCCGGTTGTCAATTAGCAAATATTCTGGCAAAACAGGTAGAATTTCATCCGAGCATAGGAACATGCCATCTCTAACAAAGACAGCGCAATGCCAAATTTCATTTTCTTAAGTTATTTATTTAATCTACCAGATACTTTAAAATGCTAATAACTCTCAACCTGACCTTTTTCGCGAA
>CM042755.1:18868427-18873413 GCA_022496165.2 Catalaphyllia jardinei
AAGTTCAAGGATGTTATGCCCGAGAATTTTCTTTCAAAATATTGACGAAACCACCATGCCCTACAAAGTCATCGAAGGCGTATATAGTAAGGAGGACAATTACCACAACAATTTCCCAGTCTTTCGCCGAGAAAACGGCAGCTTGTTATTTTATCACACCGTCGATAGCAATGGTAAACATTATTTGGTTTTTGGAAGTGATCTGAAAGACTATTTTGGCGTTGCTGCTCTTCTTCATAGGGATCCCTCGTTTTGGTTGAGTTCAGGGAATTTGGACATGAATGATGTGTTTGGTGGAATCGTGCGCCATTGGGAATTCTACAATCCCCGCGATCAGATCACATACGACTTGTCGACCGCGTCGTCTTCCGAAACCAAAGCTGTCTGTGTGGATAAAGATTTCCGAGAATGTAACTCAGACAGAATGTACTTGAGCAAGAACTTAAGGGATAAAGGAGGGATCACATTAAACGATCCCGCAAAAGACTATTTCTTTCGCCTGGAGGGCATGTTTCGTAATCTTCGTCCTGTCTATTTTCACAGCAGACAGAAATGGTATTTACAGTACGTGGACGGCTATTGGGTGGTTACTGGTTCGAACAGACCGAGAAATTCCAAAGACAAGGCTTACCTAAGGGTGAAAGATTTTGCTTTAAGACCTGAATACATCAGCAAAATTTGGTCGATGTATTACAATGGATGGGCTTGGATTGATATGCCCGAACTCAGAGTGCTGTGTAAGGGCAGCAAAGCAAATTGTGTTCACACACAATGTTCCGTGAATAAACAGTGCCCAACCCCGCAACCCAAATTCAGCACGGAGCTCAATTTTGTCTATCTGGGAAAACGACCCGGTGATCTTAGCGTGACATTCTGCAGTGGATCGCATCCCTCTACGAGGTATTACCTGTGTGTACCTAACAGTTATAGCTCGTACTGGAGCGGACAAGGATCTTTCTGCTCAGCCAAAGACCCAAAGCCAACCAAAGACCCAACTACTCTAGACACGCCCAAGGCTAAACCGGCTATCAACTTTGATGACAACCCCAGTGTAGTCCCAGCCGTAATCACCATGGCTGTCCTCGTGCAGGTCCTTTTGCCATTCGTCTTGTGGTGTTGTGCTTTGTGCAGGCAAGCGTGGAAGGAAGAGGAGGAGAAAGAAGACGATGAGAGTGCCATGGAGCAAGCTGGTGAAGAGTCGGAAAGGCGTCTTCAAAGAGTTTCCACAGCGGGAAGTCAGGAGGAACTCGACCAAGGCATCAAAGAATACCATCAGGCACTAAACGAATACAAAAAGGAAATTAAGGAGGATGAACTTAAGCACATTAATGCAAGTTTATGTAGGATTATTTCCATGGACGCGTTTTTCTCATTCTATCTTTGGCTTATCTACTATGTTGGTTGTGATGTGACCCATTGCACCAGCTACGGTTCAGTCTTTAGCATATTGAGAATCTTTGCTATTGTGATGCTTTGCCTTTCTCCTGTGGTCGTTCTGTTAGAGAGTTGCGTCTCTCACGAACTCGATTACCTCAGCAACATCAAGGACGACGAGACGGCTTGGGGGTACATACAAAGAATGCACGAGGTTCCGCCGAGGATCAACATGGTTGTAGAATGCTACCATTACGAAACACATACGAAAGTTGTTCACTACACGGACTCTAACGGAAACCGAAAGTCCCGCACGGAGACAACGAAAGAGAAAGTAGTGACGTATGTAGACCATGACAAGTTCTCTTTTGGTTCATGGGTTGATGTTTCCGAGAAGGGTATGCCACCTCTGAGTACTGTGGCTCTAACCCTAGTCAAGATCGACTCGAGTGTCGTCTTTGGCGACCAAGAAACCGCAGACGACTATGTGAGACAAGTGGCAGCAATGTTGGCGAGAAATCGCCACCGTGATGACCTCGCTGATTACTCCTCGAGCAAAGAAATTCCTGGACTAATGAAGCGGATTTCTGCGTACGGGGATTTAAAGGTGAAACCATTTTGGATCCGGACGCGGTTTTTCTGGATTGCCACCTTGTTGCAGTTGTCTTGGCCTTACCGCTGGCTATTCAGAGCCAAAACAGCTAAGACCCACTATGACCTAAAGAAAGCGATGTACAAGAGCATAACACCACCGATGGAGGAAGACTTGATGGATCCCATTGCAGTACTGAATGATAATGCATTCTCAGGCGCGAGTTCCAGGGGTCCTGACAACAACTACCCAGGTTACCCAATGTCTGTAATGAATAATCTAGAAGGAGACAATCCCCCTATCCAAAGACGTGGAGCATATCCACCTGTTAACCCATACCTGGAACAAAGCCATCCAACCCAAGACATTAGCATTATGTACCCAGCTCACAATGTTACAGGACCCTCATTTCGTCCTTATCCAGAGGTATCTCAGCCAAATGCGCCTATCCCATTAGATGTAACAGTGATGAATTATCCAGCCCAAGATAGCTGTTCACCGTACTCACAGCACAGCCCATATAGCGGACCTGCATTTCAAGCTTATCCGCCTGTCGGACCAGTACCAAGTGTACCTCCGCCATCTTATGAGGCATGTGTACGTCACAGCCCCCAGCCAAGCAACGAGCACAAGCTTCCTACAGTGTAATGCTGAAGAGTGTAATTTCTTTTTACTCGCGACCGTTTTTTTATATCCTGCGCGTAGACGCGTACCATTTCCTTTCACCCGTAAAAAGTACCTGCAGGAATGTTACCCGTCTCAATCCTAAGACCACCCAGCCAGGCCATACACCGGACATGTATTTCCAGCTCATCCCACCAAATTTCAACCTATTAATAATTTAATAATTAATAATTTATTGCACCACCGCCGTTATACGAGGCAGCTGTGGGACACTCAAGTGCATTTATTGAAAGAGAAATACAACGAAAAAACACAAAGAACTGCACACAAACGGCCATGTGTAGCCCTACCATAAGTTTACCTCCGTGTAATCCATCGCTTAATCATCTCCCTCGAGCGACGAGAGCGCTGTCTTCGAAAGCGAAATTTGCGAGCGCTAGCGACGTAAAACGTGGGCGGGACGAACCAACCAAGGAAATGTTACTAGAAGACTTTTAGAAAGTTTAGGCCATCATGCACACATCATATCTTCCACGTCCTTCTCTTTTGGATGGACGTCCTTCCAAAAATCAAATGATTGTTCTCGGCTTATTCCTGTGTAATGCCTGAATTTCCGGGCCCAGAACTGAAACGCAAGAAATGTCAAGAGAGACACATAATCCTGTAGGTACTGTGCAGGTCGCCTTGTTGGCTACGATTTCTTGCACAGTGTTGGTGATGGTATCTGTGGCCGCCGAATGCCAAACACCTCGAACATCTTCACCCGATACTCTCTAGCTTCTTTTCTAAAGTGGGGAGTGCTGGTTCATAGTAGGGCATCACCATGTGGTAATCGTTAGACTCGTTTTTCTTAAGACACGTTCTCTCGACTCGACTACCGACTTTTTCTCGTTTAGAATCTCAGTTCGACTTGAAAACTCCTACTCGACTTCGTGTAACAAATATAAACTGTGATAAGTGAATAAAGATGCTGAATTTTAAGCTCGGTAATGAAATGTGAAAAGTGAACTGATTAACATGACACGAGCGTGGAACAAAGAAAAATCCGAGTCCCCGACAGAAAAAGAACCCATAACCGGGCGCGGGCGCTGTATTCACTGAGCTCACGGAACTCAGCTAAATAGCTTTGCTTTCCATGACTATGAGTTGTCGCGGATCAGTGGACTTGATAGAGCGCCCGCCCGGTGTTCGGGAGGTCATGGGTTCGATTCCTGTCGAGGACTCAAACTTTTTCCTTGTCCAACGCTCGTGTCACGCTGATCGGTTCACTTTTCACAAATATAAACTGGTAATACTGGTTTACACGTGACGTAAGCGATTTGAACAGATGTGGACGTGGGGATGGCGCTTGCTTTCCTAAGTCTCCAGGTAGGCCCTTCGTTATCCCAGTACATAGGGTGAGATGCCAAAATACAATGCTAGTCTTATCACTTTGGTTTATGGTTTTTCACTCTACATACATTGACACATTTAATATACATTAAAAATATGGTCCATTCGTTTAGTATCAAGGCAAGTATTACACATTTATATATTTTTCACCACAATAATCAGCATGCAAAAATTACTCGAATCATTAACATACCATCAAAACACTCACGGCAAATCTGACTGTTGACTTTTTAAGCCTTAATTTTTAGAGCCGCAGCTAAAATTCTACAAGGATACACATCTCTTCATTAGCTAATCTAGAAATAAGCACATCTGTCGCAATATACAAGATCGAGGCCTGAGGTTTTGCCTTTTTATGTTCTTATTACGTTAAAATGTATCGAAAAATCTTGATCCTCTGTTTTGAGACGCTAGGAGTTAGCCGTGACAGTCGATTACAAGGGAATGTTTCCATGTTTCTTCCACGGATTGTCGAGTTTCTTAGTGGCCAGTACTTCTAAATCTCTGCAGATTCTTTTCCTGGTCATGTGAGGCTTGATGATATCGTCAACAAATCCTAAAAAAATCAAGCAAAATTAATTTTTTTTTTGTACAAAAAACATATCATCCAAGTGCTATCGGGGAAATCTCCTCGCGAGACACGGCGGGTAATCCCGAACAGGCAAGATAGCTCCATCTTGCCCGCTCGGGTAGCCAATCACAGCGCGCGATTTGGTTTATCTTGCCCGCTCACGGAGTTAGCCATACAATAAGAAATTTTAGTGGCCTCACATCCACGTTGAGTGTTATCTTGATGTAAATAAGAAATTAACTCTTGTTGGTAGTGTAAATGTTCATACAGTATTTCGTTATAATATAAGTTAGCAGTCTATTGTAAGTTAGCCTGATGCTCAGACGGTCCAGGTCGTTCGCGGCTTTTGTCACGCGCTCTCTCCCTGATACGGTGATTTGAATTCAGTGTGAGTGATTTGAATTCGGTGTGAGTGATTTGAATTCGGTGTGAG
>CM042755.1:18873813-18890899 GCA_022496165.2 Catalaphyllia jardinei
TTCAATTAGCACTAAAAAAAATTTACACTTCAGAGTTAATTCTCTGTTACATCATTTGTGTTCATGGTGCTACGCGGCACAACATTCATATGTTTTACTGATGCCTGAGATCCCGGAGATCTTCAAATTTGACTGAGAAATGAGATATGACATATTTTTCGCTGACAGATAACTAACAACTGAGAATCCGACAACCCGATGCCCAGTCTCTAGTTAGTCTACTATGACATTTTTTCGCGAACTCGCCATGGGACGAAACCGGTATCATTCCTGGCTACAAACCTTAGCTCCCATGACTGCTACCTCTGCAGTGGGCCAAGCATAGTTGAAGTCACCGCGAAGATGTTTCGAGCTCATCACATCATAAGCACCACCATAAGCCTAAACACAGCAAAACACTTACGTAATTTAAACCTAGGACATTTACAAGAGGCTTGCCTTAAACTTCACTGTTTGTTTATATTCAAGTGTGTTAACACAACAAGATGTCTAACAGTATTCAATTGGCCTTATTCAAAATGGCTACCAAGTGGGTTTGCATGTTTTAAATGATAATGAATTTTGAGGGGACAAACAACAGAAATTCAGAAAATTTCAGCGAGTATCTTTCTACAAGGATGATACTAAATAACAACTTTATGAATTTAGGCAGATATAAATGTATAGCGCTGCTTCTGTTAGACCATTTTACAGTTGTCAGCTTAGTGACCTGGCCATTGAATGAGAAAAGCAGAGAGGTCTGTATCAAAGCAAGGTCAGCCTTGCTTGCATTCATGGCCAGGTAACTAACCACATAGCTATAAAACGGCCTACACTGTCAATAAGAGAATCATAAACCACTAAGAGTAGGCCATTTCCGAGTTCTCTCGTGCCTCTGTTTCAAAACGAGTCTAAGTGCGAAACCTTTCATATGAAAATGAGTTCTGCATGCAGTTTCATTTTCATGCAAACCAAAGTCATTTTCATAAGAATGTTTCTCACTTAGACTCGCTTTTAAACAGAGGCACAAGGGAACTTGGAAATGACCTATTCCAACTACTGGAGGGGTTTACCAGTTGACTAAGTACTCAGGCGCGTAGCGTGGTCATTTTTTCAAGTACGCAAAAGTATATATGATTTAGAAATGTAAGTATTTTTTTAGTTTTTTTCCTGTACGCGTTAGCGCAGGGCTTTGTTATTCCTATACGCAAGTCCGTTGGTTTATTACTAAATGTAACACTCAACATACCTTAATATATGCTATGTTGTATTGTAAAACTCCCTGATGAAGTGTGCGTTAGTCACACCAAACGCGTAGGAGACAATAAAAACAGCTTTACAACTAAAGCTGTTCGCAGAAGTGCTGCTAACTGGTTTAACTTTTAAAACATTTTTTTACAAAAATTGAAAAATTCTGTTTTCAACACGAAATTTTGGTTGCGTACAAGTGAAAGGTTAAAAATAGAAACAATTGCTAAAACTTTTAAAATTTTCTAGTCACTTTAAGTATGCATATATGCGTATAGGAAGCTACGCGCCTGGTACTATATACATTGCCCACTAAATGCGAGTTGTTGTGGAACTTTATAATAAATTCCTATCCCCAGCTGTGCTTTAGGAGTTCTTTGGGCAATTGGAAAAGCTTGCTTTTCTAATTTAATGTAAAGACACTAATTTAATATTAGGACACCCAGGATTTTATGGTTAGAAACCTGGGCCTTGGGCTCCCTTTACTTTTTTTCATGCACCATAGCCTTGCCTATCTGCCACCCGGTGTTTGTTAAACTTCTATAGCCACATTCGGTTCTTTAATCAACTCACTGATATGACGCATGTTGTATTACTGACAATTCCCTCAGTTTCTGACCTTCATTGTACAGCAGCTTACCTTTCTGGTGATCACAGTAATCTTCGGCACAGTTGCTTCAGCATATGCATACAAAAGCTTTGCTCCATGACGGATTATGCCGCCATGCTCCTGATGTGTTCCTACAAAAGGACTAGATATCAGAACTCTAGACTTTTAAAGAATCCTTCTCAATAACTAAGAGGCTCAATGGAAGAAGAATCTATTTCCCTTGTTAAGACAACTGGCCCCATGATGTTCTCGTTGTTTATTAATAAAGAGCTTAATCAAACCATGACGGCAATGGCAATGAGAACACCGCCAAACAAAAGGTCTAATGAGCAGAACAATGGCCGTGCATGTAAGTTATAAGTCTTTACATTTTTTGCCGTCTTTGCCACAAAAACAATGCGAAAAGATCAAGTTCTGCGTATTTTGGGGAACGGGAATGATGGCAGCAATTTGTTTTGTATTTTCATCATTTAGAATTGAATGCCGGTGCTACATATAATTTAAGCTTGCACAAACTCTGAGACCACTAAGTGCACTGATCAGATCTAGACAACTTCAAAATTTAAAGGAAAAATATGAATTCAATTTTTACTAGGCATTGTCTTCTTCGTCATTCTTCGTCATTGGTTAATCATTAATCTCTAATTAGCATAATTACTTGTAGTTAACACTAATCTGACAATGGACAGCGGTACTTAATTACAACAACATACTACGTATATGAACAATTAACTATTAACAATAACACAGAAGTCACTTAAGGCAAAACAACGGTCTTGAAGCATGAACAATAGAATTTGCATGGACAACTGGTAGGGCTGGAAGCCTACTTCATTCTGGAAACTGAGGATTGAAGGAACATGTAAGTGCAAAAAATTTAATTAAACCAACCAAATGTGTGTAGCTTTCTAGTTGCAAAGAATTATGAGGTTTCTATTTTATGCAGGACTAACAAAATGTGGTCACAAGGGGGTGATAGAGGGTCATGCACTGTACACATACCTGGAAGAAATCCTGGAACATCTACGAAGGTGATGATGGGAATATTAAATGCATCACAGAAACGCACAAACCGAGCTCCTTTGACAGAAGCATTGATGTCCAAGCAACCTGCAGTACAAAAACGGCAAATGTTTCAGCAGTGTGGCTAAGTGGTTAGTGTGTGTGGACTTGAAATCTGCAGGTCACAGTTTCAAGTCCTTACTCTGATCACTAGGCTGGAGTGCTTTCTTAAAAAACCCTACTTCAGCTCCTCAGTTATGCTTGTAAATTAACTGGTCTTCTTCCTACCAGTTTAGCCTGCGTAGCAATTTGAACGTGAGCGCACAAAGAGGTGAGCTCCTTGCAGCTTTGGCACTCCTTACCGCAGCTTCCCCACTTACCTAGCACCCTCAAATTGCTTAAAAGCTGCCAAGTTACACAGGCTATACCAGTTGGGATTTTTTAAGCCTATTATATATTTATCTGGGATATTTGTCCCATTCCAGTGAACTAGCTTGGTGTTTCTATAAAGAAACAGTTAACAATGAAAGATCATCTCCACCTGAAAACGACTTCATCATCATCCTTATTTCCTGATATCAGTGAAAGCACAAAATGAACATGAGAAAGAGGGCATGAAATATGCACTGTAGTGAAGTGGAAAATTGAAGCCACAGGTGCTGTGTACATCATTAGTATCAACTTGTGAAATAAAATGAAAACTTTTGCAATTATTGCAAAAGTGCGCTGTGCGAGAGATAACAAAATTAATTCAGATTACCGAGCGCATTCTGCTCCTTTATTTGCAAAACTAGACATCACGGACATTTTTCAAATAAATTCATTTCAAATTTCTAAGTTCATGTTTTATTACCATAATCAGTTATTGCCTTCGATGTTTTTGAATTTATTTCAAACAAGCCGCCAAGTGCACAATTATGGTACTGGAATGGCAAACAATTATACATTTCATTCATTCATTCATTTAAGGAAGAAATCTTGACCTGTTTTGACTGAATGTTAAAATGGTGTATATAGCAATAAAAAATAAGCTGGCTTCATTGGTTCTGAGCACCACTTAATGCAACACCATATAAATTCAATATTTATTATTGTTTACTCCCCACGTTTGGTTGGTTGGAAGGCGATATTAAAACAAGGAAAAATAGAAATTAAGGAGCGGCTTAGGTACAGAAGCTTTCCCATGCCACACTTCTCCCTCTTTTTTTAAAAAACAATCTATGTTGCTCTCCAACTAACCAAATGCCAGAAACAGGTAATGATAAATGATTCTTGCCTGCTGCTTCTGTAGGCTGATTGCCAACAATTCCAATGGTGCGTCCATTCATACGTCCAAACCCTACCACAATATTCCTGGCATAGTCAGGAGCGATCTCAAAGAACTCACCATCATCTACAATCTGACAAAAACAATAAAATTCAGTGATTGTTTAATGTATTTCTTTGTGAAGATAAGTGATCTTTAAATCTTGATTATGACCATTTTTTGTCACAACTAAATTGCTAAAGGACTCATTTCATGCCCAGCTATTTCTGTGAGCCTTTTCATCACAAATAATAATTATTATTTTATTTTTATCAAGTTTGTCGTCATATTGTATTTGTTTCTTTAGGAATTATCATTTTTTAATTCTAATTAATCTGCCCTTTTTAACTACTTTGACTTATCATGTTCATCAATAGGCTTAATGGGCGGTGCCTCGCATGGGTCCTCACATCCCGTTCGCACCTGCCCTTTTAACCTTATCACTTCATATCACTTTGCATATATATTTCATTTCATTTCTTCTTGGTTATTTATATTGTTGTATGTAACAAGTGTAACAGTCAATAAAGCTTTTTAAAAAAAATGAAATGTCAATTTAACATCCTAACAGAAAGGGGTTTTAATTAATCAACTGCATGTGATGAACACTCTATGTTTAATCTATCAACAAAATTCTCAGAACTTGAAAGTAAAACCAAAGGTTTTGCAGCCAGTAAGGAGATTTACTACACTGAGCTGCCATACAGTCTTTATTGCTTACCGGATATATTACGTCTAATATGTCGTAAGCCTTGGTTGAGTCAAATGGAACTAGAGTGTCCAAGTTGGGAATGGTTCTATCACTAACGAAAACAAAACAAATATAGCATTTATGAAGTACACAGCAACAGTCACTATCCAGTTAGAGTTAAACCCCATCTGATGAATATGCAAGTCTGGTATGTCACATGTCTAAATTAACATAAAATGCTTTTTCTCCCTCTATGTTGAAAGCACTGTGTACTTCATGTACTAGGTAGTCACTAGTATACAATGTATATAGTTGTATAGCATTTAAACATGGTAGAAAATAGTCATCATTTAAAACAAAAACAAAATCATTCAGTAATTTAAAACTTTAATTCCAAATCATCCTCGGAGACCCAAGGGCGGTTAGTTGGGGCGAGAGGAAATAAATCTGGCAAATAACTGAAGCCCAGGGGCTTTTTCCGCCTTACTTGTAAACCTGTGACGCTTCAGTTCTTTGCCCGATTTATTTCCTCTCACCCCAACTAACCTCCCCTGGGTCTCCGAGGATGATTCAAAATGTGCTGTTTGACTAAGTTGGTCTAATGTGCATTGAACTCACTGCCATCATCCCCATGAGGAGTGCTCCCCTCCCCCTCTGAGGGGCCCCTCCTTCAATTCTTGGGAGTAATATGTGCTATGTGCAGTAAGTTTGTTTTCAATTAGATAATTCACTTGCATTTGCAATTGTTATTAACTCCTCAAGATCATCTAATTTCAAAGCAACATGTATGGCATATTCATGCTCACCATGGATCATCAGATTCTCGGATTGGAGATGGGTTCTTGTTACTCAGGGGGAGGAAGTCAAAGAATTCTCTCATCCTAAAAAGATATAACATCTTAAAAGTTACTGTGAACTTCTATAAGTTGATTAGAAAGCCATCACCTTCAATGTATAAGTTAGAAGATTATTGACAGCTCTATTGGCTACAGATGCTAGCAATCTTGCAGTGGTTGGGAATTTCACTAGTCGACATTAATGACTCCTTGACATTTCACTACACACCTGTATCAAATAATTTGTCCACTGAATACTTACGTGGCCAATGCTTCAACATCATTTTCAAAGGCCCCAACAGCAACTCCTGTATAAATATCATAATTGAATTCAGTGTATGACACAAACACTTCAAAGTGAAGGCCCTGTGGCGGCTGTGACTAGAAGTGGGACAGGAATGTGGGACGTGGGACTCGGGGACGTGGGACTCGGGGACGTGGGGACGTGAGGAGGTGGGGACGTGGGGATGTGGGGACATGGAGACGTGGGAACATGGGGACATGGGGAGGTGGGGACGTGGGGACTCTGGGACTCAGGGACTCGGGTATGCCGGGACACTGGGACTTGGAGACGTGGGGACTCAGGGACTTGGGGACGCGTGGACTAGGCGACTCAGAACGCGAAAACCTTGGGTCTTAGGGACATGGGACGTAGGAATTCGGAACGAACGCAACTGACCAGTGGCGACACCATCATTTACTCCGGTCATGACGAAGGGCACCCACACATCGGTGGAGTAGCCCTGCTCTTGACACCTGAGGTAGCGCAGGCACTACTCTCCTGGGAGCCAGTATCACCGAGGCTCCTGACGGCAAGGTTTAACTCCAAGGGGAGGAAAGTCACCGTTATCCAGTGCTACGCACCCACCAACGCAGCAGAGAGGCATTCTACGATCAGGAATTCAGGGACAATGGTTTTTGTGCTGAATTTGTAAAGTACAATTTTCAGTGCTCTCTGGAGAGGGGAGAGGTATTTTACTTTTTTTTCAGTTCGCGAGTGGACGGAATTCAATATATCTTGCAATCTGTTTGTTTCCTGGAGTGCGCAGAAGTTTCTCAAGTTGATCTATTTTCGTGAACGAATTAGCAGTTCTTGTCAATCTTTTGCCCTTTTTACACTTCCGTGCATGATTAATCAGCGCAAGTTTATCACTATTCACCTTTAGATGGCAAGGAAAGTCATCATAAGTAAATTCAATGAAGTTTTTTGAACTTGTGAGAGTTTGTTTGGCTGTTTGTAGCTTGGCACTATAATGGTACTTCTTATATGCTGTCTCACCACCAGGATCTCGCGCGGCTATTTTTTCTTGAGGGGTTCTTTTGCGTCTCACTTGACGGACTCTGAGTGATAGAGGTTCCACTCGTTAATCTATTTACGGTAGAAAAGTCTGATTTTTGAGTGAGTTGCACTGATCTACAGAAATTGTTTTTGTAGTAGAAGTCAAATGCACAAAATTGCACGCAGAAAGAAAACACCTTTAGAGAACTAGTGAACTAAATTCAAGTAACATAAAGTAGTTCAAAATAAATCTGTTCTTTAATGGTGTTTAACACATCTTTCTTTGTCGGTAAAAATAGGTCAGTAAACATATCAGGCCGAGCCATGAACGCTGGAAATCATCAGCTACTAGTGTGCTGACAAACTCTCCAGTATATAAGTACCTTTCTTACAAATTCAGCACTAAAGTCAGGTGTTGTTTATCATGTCCTCAAGTCTCTACAGCATATAATACCTTTCTTACAAATTCACGTAGAGCGAAAGTCAGGTGTTGTTTGATTATCACATCACCAAGTCCCTACATCCTGCGTCCCCGCGTCCCGGTGTCCTCAACTCCCCGCGTCCCCGCATCTGCGTCCCCACGTCCTTGATTCCCCGCGTCCCCACGTCCATGAGTCCCCGAGTCCCCAAATCCCACATCCTCAAGTCCCAAGTCCTTAAGTCCCACGTCCCGTCCCACTTTTAGTCACAGCCCCCTGTGGCAACAACTGGTGCCATCAACAAACTTGCCAAATTAGGGAGCATACTCTCTGCACAGCTAAATAAGGTTAAAATGCATTAATTACCTCCATGTACATGTAGCTAAGCAAAAAAAACAGTTACAAAAACCTGTCACATCACGAGCGCTTTCAAGCATTTTCCAGGGGTAGCACAAAATTTTTATCTTGTTACTTATGACTAGAAAATTTGCTACTCTTGATAAAACTGGTTAGTTAGGTCCATGCACAAATTAATTGGAGGCCTTCACGCAAAAAGGGTGTATATTGGTTTTTGCCCGATTTTCATTTTTTGCAGGATCAAGCTAATTTTTGACAGACTGGCTTGTTTTGACATGAAAAGCATTGTTCCGTAATTGTTTTGATCGATTTGCGCTTTGTTCTCCAGAAAAAACTTAGTTTTGTGTGAAGCTGCATCTTAATGAGTAAATCTTTCGAAGGTGGATTTCGACACGACGCGAACTTAAACGATTACTTTTAGCAGCTTCTACAGCACATATATTTTTAAATAGATGTTTTGGTTTGTAAAATAAGTAGAGAAAGAGACCAAAAAAAAGACTGACCTTGTATCGAACCTGTGTCACGACAAAACAAATTCACATCCGCTCCGTTCAGCGCCTTAATCGCTTGTGCTAACGAAGCAGCAGTAACTGATCAGCATAATTATATGAATAATAAAACTAAGTGAAACAAAAGGTTTCTTTTGTTTTTCGTTGAACAAAAAGTCTCCAGAGGAAAACTGAGTTTTTTTGCATATGTTATTTCTGGGGAATGAAGCGCAAATTGATCAAAACAATTACAGAACAATGCGTTACATGTCAAAACAAGTTAGTCTGTCAAAAATTAGCTTGATCCTGCAAAAAAATGAAAATTGGCCAAAAACCGATAGATGCCCTTTTTGCAAAAAGGCCTTCAATTACAGTTAGACTGTAGCACAGCAGAAACATAATTCTAATAAGGAAGTCATGCCAGTGTCATGCCTAAGTCAGGATTTACTGAAGCTACATTACCATTCTCCTCATGACTTCTCACAGAATGCAATCCTGTCAACTTTATGAAATTTGCTTGGCACAGCAGAAGAACAGTGTTTGAAATTTCACTTCTGTGCCAGTGTCATGAAGCACATGTGGCAGAGCACATCAGACTTAATTACTTCGCCAAATATAATTTAAAACTTTGATTCAGATGCTGTGCTTCTGTCATGCTTTTCTCAAACTTAATTCCTGAATTAAGTCCAGCATGGCAAAAGCAGGTCATCTTAACTGAGCCTAAGTAGGGGCTCTATAATTCCTGAAGGACCTACCACATTATATTACACATAAATATATGATCAAACATCTGATTCTTACCCGAGACAGATGTGTGAGTTTTAGCTCCTCCAAGGTCCTCTTGAGTCACATCTTCTTGAGTGACAGTCTTGATCATGAAAAATTTAAAATGAGTTATAAACAACCTTATTTACTAGTATGTTCTACTACAAAGCCATGTAATCAAGGGAAGTGCAATTTCTGGCTCCCAGATTAACAAAAGGGGATGGCTGAAAGAGATCAGGTCTTGAAGAACAATAATAATTATTAAATTTGGCTTCAAGTTTGAATACATGTATGTGTCTTACTCAACCAAAAACCCACAAGTTTGCACGGCAAGCCTGCACTGGTTGTCTCTGATTTTGCATTGGTTCACAGTGAACCACTAAAATACAAAAAAAAAATACAGTGAACCAGTGGTAGGCCTGCAAAGACTTAAATTAAGGTTATTAAGCAGTGTTAGAGATTGGAAATTGAGAAGAAAAATTCATATTATTATTCATTATTCATAATAATTATTCTTAATTCACTGATAAAAACTACAATCTTTACCTTCACAACATCAGGTCCAGTAATGAACAAATATGATGTGTCCTAAAAAGCAAAATATATTTAATAGAAGTTATATTATATTTAATTATTGATGACTACTCATACTTTAGTGTGTGTATCAGGGAGACATGATGTACAAAGGAATGCAAGGAAGAAGATGATTGTAAGAGTTGCTTATACTGCAGTGGACTACAGAGTGAGTGACTAGCTTCTTGAGTGCCCCCCAAGTGCATCATAACTTGACAATACACACTACATATTAAGGTGGCTGGTAACACTTTCTAGCACTTTCAAAGACTTAAGAACAGATTTTGATGCTACAATCATGGTATCATAATACTACCCAATCATTTGGGAACACATCACTATCATTTTTATGACACAATAAGCTACTACAATAGCAACATCATAACCTGCTAAAATCCCCTTAATTTTTGCTCAAATTGCTAATAATTCAAAACCGAGCTGTGTGATCCAATTTTTTTTCAACTTTTCCTTTTCATTTTTTTAATATTTGTGTGATTGCTTATCCATGGAACGTTCGGCTGTTTATTGTTTTATAATCATTATGCGCACCTTGACCATAAAGGTGAAGTCTGTAATGGCAGGAGAGTAAACAGCACCTCCAGCACAAGGTCCCATGATCAATGAGATCTGAGGAATAACTCCTGATGCCATGACGTTACGCTGGAAAATATCAGCATAACCTGCAAGTGACTCAACTCCTTCCTGGATACGGGCTCCACCAGAGTCATTCAAGCCAATAACAGGAGCACCAACTAGCATAGCCTTGTCCATTACCTGTGATTACAATTGACAAGGGATGTTACTCCATAACCGCATGAGGTGCAGTAGCCCGCATGTAATGGCAAGTGTGTTAGACTCCAGATAAAGATTTAGCCTGCGTAGCAGCTTTTTCCTTTCCTTTAAACACACACAAAGTGGAAGGCTAAGCAGGCTAATAGAGGGAGGGGGAGGGGGATTGTATTCCAAAATTAAGCAGGACATTCCAGACCCACAGTGTACAATGCACAGTGTTACAAATTGTACTAAACTTGGTTGTTCTAAGTTAAAAGCTAATTGGTTAAACTCTTTATAAGGCGTGGCCACTCCAAAGAAAGTCAAAAAAGTGATTGGGAAAACTCTATTTGAGAGCAATACTAGTCATGATAGAAGCGATGCCTGGGTTGCCTTAGCTTGGGTGAGAAACAGTGGGCACATCCACTTCCCATCGCTACCAACCCTCCTGGAGCTTGGCATAGGTACACGCCACCCTGCCTCTGTGCCCTGTGACACCCATCTCACGGTCTTATATGCCACTCACTGACACTAGTACTGACCTCACACATGGAAGGCAGCTCTCAGGTCCGGGACAACACTTATCTCCCCTACCTTTCTCCCACATAAATGGTGTCCTTTCTATTGTGCGTGCCATTAAATCAACGTATGTGTGTCAAATTCAACTCTTACCTTGCAGATTTTTCTTGCATGAGCACTGGACAAGCTACCTCCAAAAACAGTGAAATCCTGAGATCCAAACAAATGTACAATAAGTGATACAAAAGTTATATACATTCAAGTAAATACAAAACATAAACAAAATGCTATCTTAGCTTGCTTCTTTTACATGTAACATACATGAACAATGTCTAGACAAACTCACCTGGCTGAAAAGAAAGCAGACTCGTCCATTAATTGTCCCCTGACCAGTCACCACACTGTCACCAGTGAACTATGATGAAAGAGCAAATTATCTCAGTGTTCAGTTTTAAGCTCATGTAACTGGGGATGTAGGTGGGGTTTGGTGGATGAGGTGAGATTTTAAGACACCTGCAAGCAGGCTCACCATTAAGCAAGCATGCAAGCGACGAAGAGCAAAGCAATCTGGTGGGAAGGATTCTGGTGAAGAGGTACCAAGATAAGTGAGACTGTACTGATCTCTGTAATTTTTCTCATATCTGCTTCACCTGAGCAAAGTGAAATACCATCAGTTGAAAAGCGTAAAAAGCAAGAAAACTGTCAGTCTATTTATATTTGATGAGGAGCAATTAGATCCCCATAGAGTTGGTAATTAACTGCACATTCTCACAATAAAAAAAATAAGTTGTCCACATTTGGAGTCAGAGGAAGAGTTGAGTGCATGATGCATTACTGAATGTTTTCCAGCCTATTTCTGATTAAATTTCAAACTAGCTAAAGAGGAAGCAGGAAATAGCAGTTGAAAGTATGATAATATATCAAGATGTGCTTGTCGTGTTACCGACCGCAAATGGAAAGAGTTAAATATTAGAGGCGTATGTAATTGCAAACAGGTAACAAAACAACACGAAAGTGTTTGCCTGTTTATCAGAAAAGACCAGACGACCAAAGCATGATTACTTGAAATCAACTGTGTGCCCCTACTACACACACTTTGACAGTTTTTCTATTGCTAAACTGTATTAACAATAGATATCTTGCCTGCATGTTGTTATGGAAAAAATTTACAATTTTCCCAAGAAATCTGAGCTGCCAAAAATTATACTGCTGGTGAAAATTAATTGACTTATTCTTATCTGCGTTTTCCAGGGTGGAAATAAAGAAATTTGTGGAGATCAGAGCAGGCTCACTTTCTCATCTTGTCTTGATTTCTTGTTCGTGGTTATGCTACGCACACTTGTGCTCCAACTACTGTGTAAAACTCCCCATGTTAAACTGTACCATGCATTCAAACAGTATGTAAAAAATTCAAAAGCACAGTCTTTATGCCCAGTGAAAATTACTTTCCTTTGAACTATGAAATTTAGTCTGACTAGAAATACATGACATTGTATTGTTGTCTAATGTGCTCTTGGAATGATATAAAAATGACACCTTTTGATTTTCCATTCCAAATTCAGTGCAGTTGTGTTCCATAAACATATCATATTCAACAAATGATTCTGGGTCACACAACAGCTTGATTCTTTCCCTTGCAGTCAATTTACCCTATAAAAACAAAAAATGTAATAAATAACTTAGTAAAAACTGCTAATAAAAAACTATTCTCTGTAACTCTAAAAAGCAGATTCAGACTTTTCATTAATGAAAAAGGAGAAACAGGGGTTAATAGAGAGAGGGTTCACATGTATAGAGAAGATTTAGTTGCAGAGGGGTGGTGTTTATTACCTTCAGGGAAGTAGGAAGTGGAAGGAGGCAGGTCTTATGGAGCTTTTATATTCTATTCTCTCAATTATTACAGTGTGCATTGATTTTGAGGAATTGATTTGATTTTGTACTATACTTCTGAAGACCTGCAAGACATGAATGGCTTGAGTGTTTAATGAATTTTTCTGGTCAAATTGGCAAAGCTCTTCTTTAACCCTTTTTAAGGGTTGAGAAGGTAAAACAATTGGGTATCCCTGAGATTTCAATGTTTTTCGGTTGGCATCTCTGATCTGCTAAAAGGATGGAGGGGGATCAATGCTGGCGCAGTGATGGCTCGGGGGGGGGGGGTGCTCTTTTATAGCCTACATGTATATGGAGAAACTCAGTCCAAAAGGTTACCTGTTTCAGGCTTCTGCTCTATAAAAAGATTTTACAAGTTGAGATCTATGAAAAGGTAGGGAAGTCTTCCATTAAGTTATTTTAAAAGGCTATAATTTGGGCACTTTGAACAGATGCACCTTATGGCTGTAACATTGAAGCACTGTATTAAAATAAAAAAGATTACCTTTTTTGAGGATTTATTTATATTACAGAGAGTTCTCAAAGTATATGAAAGGGGTACCATTTTTGAATTAAGGGTATACAAAAGTGGTAGCTTTTCTGTCAAAATGGTGTACAACTGGGCAAGGGGTTGGACCTCAGGGCAGAGCCTTTGTAGAGTACCCCTTACTACCCCCCAGGGGAATGGGTGCAATGATTTTCTACACGCTTCCCAAGAGCAGCCCTGATAGCTTTTTGGGATAAAAAAAATTGACATCTGCCATTAATTGTTCCATGTTAAAAGGTGTCCTCTCAAAGAATTGGACAAAATGGAATTTTTCCAATAAGGGATAAGGCCAGGGTATGTTGAAGGAAGTTTTGCGGTCACCAAAATGAATTTAAGACGTAATTATTTTTCAGATTTCCAGGTTGAACCTTACAACTGTTCCTTAAAAGACTGATAAAAAAAAACAGAAATGCTGGAAGGTCAGCTTACTTTGCGGTGCTGAGTGTCGATCCTTTTCTGTCCGCCCCCAACAATAGCTTCCTCTTGTTTCTTCTGAATTCTCTGCAAAACTCTCCCAGAGCAAGTTCTTATTATTAAAGCATTTTTCGTGAAAGGTGCTCCACTTGCAACAGGAGTCCTGGCAATAAATCTGGCAGAAACGGGGAAGATCGCCTTCAGAAGCCCTCCTGTCCTGCAGACGGTAGACATCGCCATTTTGTCCTCAGAATCCGCTCTGGTGTTTGACTGACCAGGGGTACGGTAAGTATAATTCAACTTGAAAATTATCCATATTTTGTCTTTGAGGGAAGAACTTCTCTTTCAAAATCATTTTTTAACCTCTTGTAGATTTTTTCCAATAAAGCTAAGTTGTTTGATAATTTTATGAAAAAAATATGTAAAGAAATTACAGACCGCAAGACATAGCAAGCCTCCCCTCCCGTAAAAAAATAGTTTTCAGGGCTGCACGTGCAGCAAAACACGCTTTCACGCATGCTCATACAAAGCATTTATCACTGATCAAAAAGAACGAGGGCTCATAGAAAACAACATCAAACACAGGCGAAATGCGAATTTACAAATTAGCAGTTTTAATACGATTTACTACGTTTTAATAGTTCCAACAGCAAAAGGAAGCGTTGAATATTTCGGAATGAACGCTACCACGCTCTATGTCGAAGCGTGCAAATGCATGTTGTCGCTTGAAACCGACAATCAAGCTGTTTGGGATCAACTGTTCCATTTGCTTCCGAAGCTTCGCCAAGCCCTTTCTTGTCGAGTTTGCGGTGGTCTGTTGATCGACCCGTACGGATCTCATAGCTGTGAACACCACGTGTGCAAAGGGTGCCTTCGAAGGAAGCGGGCCTTAATCCCCGGATGCCGATGGTGCACAAACTTGGAAAAGCTTACGGAGGATAAACAAGCTCGAATTGTGCTGGCTTGTTACCAAAAGCTTTGCGAATGCATCGCCCAAAAAGCGGCCAGCGTTCAGAGGCTGTCGACACAAAACGGCGAGTACAACAAGACTTTGGCGATCATTCAAGAGGCCGTCACCAGCCCGATATCACTCGCAGACTTCCCAAGTAACCGACAAGGACAGGTACCAATAAATAACTCGGAATCAAATTCCAAAAATTCCTCTGGTGGTAATTTGAACATGGCGGCTGAGTCACGTGTCCCAGTAACAGTACTTCCGCCGGAAATGAAACTCCTGCCTCCCAAAAAAGTTGCAAAACTCTTGGCTTCACCACCAGGAAGTCAAAGTCTAAAAGAGAAGAAAAAAAGGAAAAAGCCATTCAAGGGAAGTTATTACAACTATGGCAAAAAGAAGAAGAGCCCTGTAAAGATAAGTACAGGTACAACTAGCCTGTCTGAAAGCTCTGAAATAGAAAACAGTGAGTTGGTGAACATGGATTCATTGGATTTTAATATCGGAGACTGCTCATCTGAAGTTACACAAGATGACGATAACAATGAAGAGATTCAAATTGTTGATAATGTTGAGCCTGAAATTCATGTTAAATCAGACTTTCAAGCAAAAGAAGTGGTTGTGGTAACTCCACCTGGAAAGCATAAAAAGAAAGGTAAGTTGAAGAGATGTTCTTGTGGGACATCATCCAAGGTTCAAAGCCCCAGATGCGTCAGTACACGTTGTCCATGCTTCAGTGATGGAGGTTCGTGTGAACATTGTCCCTGTGTAAATTGCGGCAATCCTTTTAGTAACAACAATGACAAGGTTTCACCAGATGGCAAATACAAGTTGAAGTTTGTTGATGAAAAAGGTGTGTTTACATCAGTGGAATGACAGATCAACTGTTCCCTGTGTTTATTCATTGATTTCACATGTATGTGCACATCCACCATTGAAATAGTCAATACATTTTGTGATTTTATAACCAATGGATGAAAGGAAGACTATGAGATCAAAGTGAAAGTCTATTTTGCCTGCTTTGCGGGTATTTCTGTCAAGGAATGATTATACATTTTCAGTAAGCCACATTTTATTGCTCAGTTGTGTTCATCAAGGCAAGTCTTATTTTTGGTCCAAGATACTGGAAGTCAAAGTTTAGTTGTCTGTTCAGAGTTCAGCCTTCTGTGTTCACAAGCACCAGTTTTACAGTTTCAAGTCTTTTTCAATCCAGCCCTTACACTTTTGAACATTCCTTGAAGTGAGTGTTAACAGCCCAACTCTGAACAATAACAATACAAGTTGGAGTTTGTTCTTTGAGAAGTACATTGTGATTTTCAGGAGAAGGAGGATGCTGTTTAGTTGCATCGCTGTTGTGGTTCAACTTCTTGGATTACTTTGAGTATCTCTTGCAACAATGCTACCAAGCCAAGCAACAAATTGTTGTGTACAAGATACTATAGCTGCAGACTCTCTCCAAACTGAATTCAAGACTTATCTTAACATTGAATACAAAATATATATGTTGTGATTATTGTTAAATGAATTTTGTTTCTGACTCTGTTATGGAGTTACTGTATGTTGTGTGCTCTTGTTTTTCCGCCAAGTGTCTAACAATGCCTGGGCATTAATAATGTACAGGGCTAAAAACAACTACTTGAATTCCAGCTTGCCCTTCGGATAATCAGTTCTCTAATTTTGCTTACCATGGATTAGTCTTTGTTTAACTTTTTCTTATTTAATTGGCAGACGACTTGACAGGACACTTTCCCAGTGGCCAAGTGTGAATGAAAAGTAACTCGCATGGCAAGAAAATCTACCTGTGCCAAACGACTGAACAGCACGTTGTTTTTAGCCCTGAAAAGAATCATAATAATGTTTTTCTAATTTTTCTCACACTGAGTTCGTTCTGGTAGGATGTCTAAAGGATAGCATTCTGGTAGGATTTAAAGGATACTTAAGGTTGCCAGCTTAATCAAACTTTCCAGGCCAAATGTTTGTTATAATTGCAAGATTGATTCATCTGTAAATTAGAAGGGATGTCTTTATGTAAACCTTGTTTTAAATCTAAATCAGGCATCTCCTTGTATTTCAAACATGAATGTCTTCAGCATTGGGATGGACTATCTCTGTAGGGAGTCTCCAGCACCTGTGTGTCATAACATTAAAATTGTTAAAATGCTAATAATTTGCGACTCTGGTGCTTCATTCACCATTTTTAATAGCATTTTAAAGTGTATTGTGAAAGAGAGAAATTGAAAGAGTTTATATCAAAAGTGACACTAACAATGTTAAACAGTTGTTATGGGCAGATTCAAAGACAGCATTTTTGTTATATCCTTACCAGACATTCATAGATCAGAATGTTGACAAACAACATTAAGGAAACAGTGGGTAGAAACCCTTATGGCTAAAATGAAAAAGTTTGCCTTAATTTTTGATGATGTCTTGTTTGTGATAACTTCAAAATGCTTGCTTTTTT
>CM042755.1:18900899-18916335 GCA_022496165.2 Catalaphyllia jardinei
ATACTGATTATTTGAGTAGTTTATCACAATATTGTTAGTAACTCTTAAATGAAACTTGTATTAAATTACTATAGATTAATTTTGATCATATTTGTAACTGTTTCAATCACTCCAACTATTTTGCAGCTTAACATCTAAATGCCATGACAATGCATCAAGATTTGTTCGACTCTTAAGTGCAAAGCACTCCCGTAATTATCTGGAGTCAGAAGACTTTATTCCACTCTTGCAGGTAACAAAGATGATTTGACTCTTGTACTGACAGTATATGTACATGCACATTTTCTTGTACATGTTCATGCACGAATTAGCAAACTAATGCATCTCATAAGGGCATGATTCCCTGAAGATAATGAAATAAAATTTAAAAGCATTTGCAAGGTTACCCCACACTTTCTCTCTTTTTTAATAATATCTGCTTGACCACTTTTGGCTTGTACTGTTCAGTATGAGAATGTGGCAGCTGTTTATTCAACTCCCCCCTCTAGGACTATAATTTGGTCAGCTTATAAGTCTGAACACTGTAGCCTGCACTACATGTAGATCTGATCGCAGAATGCCTCAATTATGACATTGATTCATATATAGATTTTTTTTATGGTTAGTAATGAAAGTATGTCAAGTATTTTGAGAATGGAAAGGTTTCTCACCATCTCATTGCCCTCAGGAACAGGCTTTTGCTCATCAGGGCTCAGTTGTTCAAGGACCTAATTAGTACCCCTCTTTTCAATCCCTTGTCTGCTAACCCATGTTCCATATTAGAGCCTTCAAAAATTCCAAATCTTTTTTCCAAACTAATTTGAAGTCAATCTATTTTAAGGACATTGTGGAAACACATCCAGGCTTGGAATTTCTTCGTGATGCTCCTGACTTTCATTCTAGATACATCCACACTGTAAGTTTTTAATAATCTCTAATTTATCTTAATGTTTTGTTTTTAATATGGTAACTACCTTGTCTGACGGGTTGAAGACTGCATCTAGCCATTCCTAGATATACACATAGACCATCAGCACATGGTTCCATCAAAAATAAATACAATGTAACTTTGAATTGAAGGCATGATTGAACATCATAGTTATACACACAACTTAACCCTAGATGCGCCAAGGGGCCGATCAGATCGCCCTTTGAGTACACTCCTAGATGTGCCAGGGCCGATTAAATTGGCACAATTATATAATGAGCCGTTTGATTGGTTGCTAAGGCATTGCTAACATATTGAGCCAATAGAAACTGCTGTACTATTGAACTGTTTGTTGTCTTCGCCTAGCCTTCGTGTTTGAAGTCGTGAAACCGACAGTTGCCCAAGTCTGAGCGTCTCCATTTGCAAAGAAGACCAAAATATGGCGGCCATTTTGTTATGTAGTTCTTTCCCCGGAATGTTACTTGCCCTCAAGACAAAACAAGACAAACAAATCTTGGAAATGGAATCATCAGGACCTTAACATCTATCGATAATTCATTCATTTCCTTCGGCATGTTGATAAAGGACAAAATCTACTGTTTTTCATGCCGGGTTCTCGAGTAACTTCAACACATCAATGGATCATGAGCGGGGGAATTAAATCTAAATGGACACTAAATATTTTGCTTCCCATCGTTTATTTTGGATTATGGAACAAGATTAACCTTTGCTTTTCAAGAGTATGTATGTTTTGGATGGCTAGGATGGAAACATAAAGGTAGAATTCAACATTTATTTCATGTGTGTTTTGAGAGTAGCGTGAAGGGTGAGAAAATAATTTGCTCTGGCATTTGCAGGCCACCCCCCCCCCCCCTTCTAAAAAGCTGGCGCATCTAGGGTTAAATAAGGTATCAGTGTACCCCAAATGACAACTTCATGTAGTCACTGGTTCACGGCCACACATTTCATAAAACCTCCAATAATGTATATATTTTCTGAAAGCTTTCCTAAAATAGCAGTCATTTCCCAAAAGTATGTAGTTTCACAAATTGAGTTCATTTCCGGTCAGAATTTAACGGAAGAAAGCCAGCAACATCACTATGTTTTCTTCACACCTTGATCTAAAAAACAGTGTCAGGGAATTTTGATTACTTGTCTGGTTTGTTTTTATTCGCTGTTAAACTTTAAGTTTTTATAAAACACGCATTACCTTTGCTTAAATACTCATTACTTTCAAAGGATGTCGAAAATAAAAATTCCCCGACACCGTTTTTTTTTTTGCCACATTATCGGGCAACATTCTTGCCAAATTTCAGCGAAAAAGGATGAAAACTCGCTGTAAACGAACTGGAAACATGTGCTTCATTCGTTGAAATTCCAGTTTTGAGAAATAAAGCAAAATGAACTTTAGGGCGTTTTTCCGGTGTAGGGAGATTAGATCTCAAAACGTGTCAAAAGTGATTATCTGTTGATCGATAAAGTGAGGGCTTCTCTTGCTTAGACAATAGAGCTTGCATTTCCAAATCATCCCCCAAAGAGGTCTCAAATGCTGTTTCTGGTGGGAATTACCAACAAAGCTCTCTGTTCCGCCGCTACACTTGCTGTTTTGGAGGAACTGGATGCAATAACTTCACAATGCCGAAGGCCAAACCTAAGGGATCTAAAAGGCGCGATGGAGGAAGTAACAGAAATTTCAACAGCGAATCCGCAAAAGAAACCATGCTTTTGGAAATGAAAGTATCAGGGTAAGCCCGCCTTTCATCATTAGTAGTTTTACTGTATACATCAGTTGGCTGTTCAGAATGTCAGTGAAGTACGTGTGTAACTTCGGCCGGACAATCGCCTGTGTATCACGACATCCATGGCACCGTAAAATGCTGGGATATATTATTTTTGTGAAAACTGGGAACCTTGAAGGTGAACTGCTCTCAAAAGGAGCGGCTGCAACTCAAAACTGTTTAGAAAACACGACAGCGCGTATTTGGGAATATAGGACAAATGTAAATGGACCGTTAGCAGTCGAATGGTTTTTCCGTGAGTATTTTGAAACAATCGGAAGGTTTTGAACCATTTATAATAATACACCACTGGCTTTTTTACAAGACTTTTAATGGCACTTTAATTGATCATGACAACTTGTTGACAGCTTCCAATTAGAGATAATTTATTCATAAGATAGTTTTTTCTTTATAACTTTGTCTAGGAGAACCCAATGAGATGTACATGTACTTGGGAATATCAATAAGTAAAATTTGACAAAATTGTCGATTTTGGGGTACACTGATACCTTAAGCAGTTATAAAATTAAAGCCTAAAAAGATTCAGACCTGAACAGAACTCTGTGATACCAGTGCATCGCAGTGCCCTACCAACTGTGCTATCAAGCCAGCTGGGAGCTGTATAGACCTGTAACTGCGATGATCAATCATGCCTTCATACCTTTATTCGCAGTTCAAATATGTGATCTTTCATATATCCACTTTAAACTACTAGCCTTGTTGGGCTCACTGACATAAAAAGCCAAAAACACAGCACATATTATTAAACACTTAATAGGCTGAAATATACAGCAGATTTATAGCTCTTGATCTACTGAAAGCCAAGTGGCTGACTGACCCACTGATTACTGTTTGAAGTATTACTAAACATTAAGTGAAATTTTTCATCTCTGCCTCACAGGTTATAGCAAGAATATTTTATTGTGTAAATAGCTCATGGACAGGGCGTATCACAATCCCAGAATTGAGAAATAGTAACTTTTTAGACGTGAGTACATTTACACCAGTCATGTTAAATGTTTTTTTTATTCTTCTAGTTCATATCAATAGTGTTACTTTGTTAACAAAATTAATTCTAGTAAGAGATTTGGCCATGGAGTTTGGAGTCTTACTAATCTCCTTAAAAAACTCCTCTGCTGACAGAAATGAAAAGAAACTGATGTCATTCTTCAAGTGATTTGGTCACATTTACAGTTTTAGTGTGTAACAAAGTAAACTTTTGAAAAGCCTTATACATGTAGTGAAGAATGCAGCCTAGCAAAAAGGGCTTCAAAGGTATATATGTATGATAAGCACAAAAAATGCTGAAGTTGATTTGGGTATCTCAAGAATTGTTTCCATTCTCGGTGAACAAAATTTAATTTTCCTGAAGTTATAAATTTGGACATATGTTCTCTCAGTCATATGAAAGTTATTTAGTTATTTATTTTTGTTAATTTTAAAGATAAATATAAATAAGTCAATTTTCCTTTTCCAGGTTTTAGCAGTTCTCGAGGAAGAAGAAGATATAAATGAGGTACAGCTAAAAGGAGAAATCCTGACAATTTGATGATCAACAACTGTCAGTACAAATTGCTAGTAAACCTGCCTACGTTAAAATTGAATTTTACATTTTTTTCAATTCATATATTTGTTGTGGTCCCTTTTTTTGTAAGGCTTTTGTTTTCTTCATCGCACAAATCTCCAAGTTTCAGTACTATCAATACTAGTGGTGTAGTGCTTGACCATATATACATGGAAACATGGAACTTAGATATTATGTGGAGGAGAAATCAATGAAAAAATTCTGAGGAAACATGCAATCAATCTTACCATATAAATTACAGTATACACAATGACGCTCCTTCTCCTCAAACCAAAACTGACTAGTAAAAAAAAAGTCAGACAAGAATAAATATTGATTATCATCTCCTCATTTATGATAAAAGCACTTCCAATTCAGGTGCAGAAGAAAACTATTGCCCTGAATCGTAGGAGCACAATGTGTCAAAATAGCTTACAATGAACTAAAATGTTCTCTGCACAGATTTTGCACAATTAACACTTAATGACTGGTCCCGAGGGGAACAGCAAATTTTGTTTCCCGAGAATCTCAATGTTTCCTGAGACGAAGTCGAGGGAAACATTGAGAATCGAGGGAAACAAAATTCGCTGTTCCCCAAGGGATCAGTCATTAAGTGAATTGTTATATGGCAAAAACAAAACCAAAGCAAATTTTGAAAAGTGCGCTGAGATTCCAGCAACAACATCGGGCCACCTCTGATCATGTGCAACAGCGGTCAACGTTTCACAGGTAACAGTGAACTGTTACCTGCTTGTTAGATGTCATGTGACCATGAACTAGGCAATTAAAGGGTGCGCTATAGTGGTAAAAACGCCAGCAATGTAACAATCTTAGATAACCTCTGGGAACTAATGTTAAAGTGTTCACATAACATGCACCATTTTTTCTCTTTTTTTAATTTTGCTGTCTTTCAGATTGTGGACTACTTTTCTTATGAACATTTTTATGTAATTTACTGTAAATTTTGGGAGCTGGACACAGACCACGACTTGTTAATTGATGAGAACGATTTAATGAGACACAATAACCACGGTAAATATGTGATAGTAAATTACTAATCAATATCATTATGATATTACATGTGATATTTCAGCATTAGAAATATTACCATTACCGTCAACAGTAAGAAAAACCTTGCACTTAGTTTGGCCACCCACTTTAAAGTAAAGGTTTTCCTTATGAAATTTGTGTCCAAAGAAACCCAAAGTTTGAGCGTTGTTGCCGCCATTTTGAATAGTACTTGAAGCAGCCAGGAGTGTTTTCATGGCATCATTCTGTGTGAGAGATTTTGTCCAAATGGCTTTTGAAGAGCCTTTAACTTTCACTCTGTGAGTAAACGTTTTGGAGTGACCTTCTTCTTTAAGGTTATTTATACTATATACTATTAAAGATGTAAATAGCGTTAATAACTTGTTTAGAATAATGAACTGAAGTAAATTTTGTGGCAATATATTTGTTTCAGCACTGTGACACTTTCATTTATTCTAAAACTTCCATTTGTTGTACTGTCCCATGGGCAGAGTTGAAATGGAAGGTAGTTGCCTTTTGAGTTAGTTTAACAAACATTTCCTTTTCATTTATTTGTGATAGCTTTGTCCTCAAAAATTGTAAAAAGGCTGTTTTCTGGGTGTGTCACAAGGTACGGACAGCAATGAATTTAGTATAATAATATTAACTACTTGAAATGATACACTGCATTTGTGTTGGAGGGATTTCATTATATATTTAGTACTTTTAGCAGGAGGCCAACAAGTTTTCACATGCGGGCAAAACGTTTTAAACTGAACTTCTTTATGGTCAAACCAGGCAAGCAAAGTCATCTTCATGGTCAGTCAGTTTGCCAAGTGCCCCGCCCTTAAAGAAACGTTCGTTTTCACAGGCTGAACTTTCTGCTAGATGGTCACCATATGGGTTAAATCCTCTTCACAGGGGGTCCATTTATCCCAGTGCCTGGCTCTCATTGAAATCCCTTTCTAGTCTTTCAGAGCAAAAGGTTGTGCTTCTGTCATTCAGGTTGAGATTCTAAATCAGTTATATGTCTTTGACACACAAGTGTTGCATGTTTGCTTCATGTTATATGTACAGATTTTCTGTTACAGTTCTGGCTCCAGTTGTTTGAAAGGTGGATTAGGCTATCCACTGGATAAATCACTATCTAACGGATATCATGCTTTGTTTTATTAACACTTATCCACTGGAGAGTGATTTATCCAGTTGATAGCGTTTTCGAGCCTTCCAACAACTGGAGCCTGATTGACTTGTTTTGTAGTATTCTTGTAATATTTTTCCCTAGTTTAGTTGTATATTTATTGCTTGGCTAGGACATAACTTGATAACTTAGTCCTTGCACAGGGGATATTCACTTCTACCAGTCATGTTCAATGTCTGTTTGTTATTATTTTGGTGTAGGGGTCCAACATACATGGATGGAAAGATGTCTTATCCAGAGTTTGTTTGGTTTCTTCTCTCAGAGGAGGACAAGAAGCATCCAAGAAGGTTATTTTTGAAATAATAAATTATCAGCATTTTCATTTGTAGGTCCGCAATGCAATATGCATACAGAGGACTTGATGTAGATGCTATACATATAGATTAAAATTGTAATACACCTCAGCCAGTAAACAAAAATAGATACCACATTATGGATTTCCAGTTGCCTTAGGTTACCTTGTAGCCAAGTGGTGTAACTGTCCAATTCATTCTGTTCTGGCCTCTGAAAAAACACTCAACTCTCACCACCCGAGTGTTGACATGCCTAGCAATTAATTCAATGCTGGGGTGTGATCTTGCAATAGGTTAACGTCCCATCAAGGAAGGAGTAGAAAGCATGTGGTTAATTGTTGTTACAGATACAGTGCTGAGCTGCTGTGCAAGACAAAACCTTCACCAACAAGAATTTTGTTGAAACTGATCTTAAGTTTTTTTTTCTTCTTCTAGTATTGAGTACTGGTTTCGATGCATGGATTTAGATGGTGATGGTGTTCTATCTATGTATGAATTAGAATATTTTTACTCAGAGCAAGTCTCTAAAATGGAAGTTCTTGGTATAGAGACAATGGTGTTTGAGGACTGTCTTTGCCAGGTATGATAATGATGAGAATTTTTATATGAATGACAGTTTATGTATTGCTGCTCAGAAACCCGAAAGTTAGATAGGCTTACAGGAGTGGCCTTAGCATTCATTTCTGCATTCTGGTCCCCAGAGGCCGCGCTTCTTTTGGAAGGTCCAATTTTCTGAGCATGTGCAGTGTAATCGTTTCCTTTTCTCAGCCAATCATATTTGTACAGACTTGACTCTGAGCATGCGGAGAGTCACGGGAAGTCAGTGCATCGCGGACTTCCAGTGTTGGAGCTTTCCTGATGTCACGATTCTTGGTGCTGACCAATCGGAGCGTGGCCTCTGGGGACAAGACTCTCTTTGCTGTGTTTGTCACGCAATGCAACTTCAGTGTTGCGTGACAATCCAAATTGATGGTAGACCAGGCTCGCTTTGGTGGAGAAACTATCTTTTTGCAATGGTGGAAACATGCCAGTTTTCATTCCATGGGCAGGGGTGTGATACAAGGTGCTGTTTTAGGCAAGGTCCCGTAATAGCACTCAAGGAGTTTGCAATTCAAAGAAAAGCAATAGCACTCCAAATGTTCTGACAGTGGACTGTTGACAGCCCCTCCATTTACGCACGCGAAAGAAGAAGCGAGCAAAGTTAGCGCAAATCACGCAGTAGTGGGGTGTGGGGTTTGCCATCCCCACCCCTACCAGTCAAGTCGTCCGTTTTGTGCTAGTGTCCAGTTCTCTCGCGATTATATCCGGGCGTTCAACAATCGAACAAAAATACGAGAAAATACAGGTCTATTCTGACACTGGCCAGTCCCTTCTGCTAGGCCAACAATAATCATTAACCCTAATTATCCTCTTGTTTATCTCAAACAAAACGCGGTCCTTTTAAAAGAGTGGGTTAATTTCCATTTTAAGAGAACAGAATTCAGTCTCTGCGTCCGTTTGTTTGTGTGGCTTGTTGTTCTCTCAAAAACTCTTTTACAGTGTTTTCACGAGATTCACTCTCTCAAGCCTCGTTTACCTTTGTACTTTGTTTAATTAACGATACTGTATTAATGTATTCTGTTTTAGATGTTGGACATGGTGAAGCCTAAATCTCCAGGTATGAATTCCTTCGTATGTCACGTGCTTCGTTTTGTGACAACCTACATGTAATAGTCAGCCATAGTAAGCTGCTACCAGTCTCTAATACACCAAGAATGGCCGAGTGAGAAATGTAACAAGCACCCAGTTTTCTCTCTGCTATATTTTCCTCCATGACGTAAAACAATGTACTTATTGCTGTATGTAAAAAGTTACCTTCATTGTTTCATGCTTAGCTGTTTTTTATTTTTCGTCTCGATTGTTTAGGACGTATATCGCTGAGAGATCTGAAGAATTGTAAATTGGCGTACATTTTCTTCAACACATTCTTTAATCTGGATAAATATCTGGAATTTGAACAGAGAGATCCTTTTGCTGCAGTAAGGGTAAGTGGTGAACTTGTGATATAAAGTGTTATTTGAAGTGTTGGTTTATGTCTTATGTTTTCTTCGAATACAGTTGTTCGTATTGTGTGATCATCCGGGTGATGGTAGTTCTGAAAAAAACTGTTCGCGACTGACGTTTCGACAACCTGAGCGGAAGTCATCTTCAGAGTCAATTGAATTGTGTTTGTCAGTAGATGATGTTGTAGGTCTGGTCTGTTGAACGCGATTGGTTAGTTAAGCCATGATGGTATTGGCTGAAAGACTCGTGTTAGGTGTGTTATCAGTCATTGGTCGGTTTCGAGGAATTAAAGACGGATCGAAAGTGACCAATGACTGAAAACAAACCTGACACGAGTCAGTCAGTCCGTCCGTCCGTCCGTCCGTCCGTCCGTCCGTCCGTCCGTCCGTCCTTCCGTCCGTCCGTCAGTCCGTCAGTCCGTCAGTCAGTCAGTCAGTCAGTCAGTCAGTCAGCCAGTCAGTCAGTCAACAACAAAAGTTCTTTTCAGAACTGCCCTCACCCAGACGATCACACAATACGAACTATTGATACTCCTGGGTTCAAACCATTTACTATGACCGAATACAGAGAAACCTGAATGAAGCGGACACCCTTGAGACATTCACTAGTGTCCACTTAAGACAAAACTACAATACAAATTGTTACTTATTCGTTGTGAAATATTGAATGACTCTAAAAGATAGCGATCACCCTTATTAATTTAACAGTACACCTGTTGGAAAAACGACCTCGTTCGTGCAGGTTTCTGTTTTCTTTGATCTTCCAAAAACAATCAAACGAGGTTTGAAACGCATAACTTTGCTTATTGTTTTCCTTAGGATTTACAAGACAGTGATAGCAACGAGCGGTCAGACTGGGAAAGATACGCACAAGAAGAGTATGACTTACTAGTGGCTGAAGAAGGAGCCAATGAACAGACAGAAGGGTAAAATAATATATATAACCTTATTTAAGTGTTAAATACATGTCTTTAGCACTATTGTGCTAATTGGGGGCACTCAATAATAGCTGTTGCAAATAGAACATAAACGGTTAACAATCCCACCTGGCAAGAAGCTGATCAGTTGGCTATTTACACAACACGATGGAGGAGTTGAACTCGGGACCACAGAAAACAAATCTAGATAGCGGTAGAGTAAACAGAAGGATTTGAACCTGGAACCTCCTGATTTCAAACCCACCGCCCTAGACTACTCGACCACGCCCCGTCCCCTTAGCCTCCCCTCCCGTGTGTAAGATCACATGAGTTACACGTCGTAAACACGAACCCATCTTACCAAAAACAGAAACATTTTAAACTATATATTGCTATGTTGGCATCAGAACCTCGTAGTCTGTTGAACAAGAATATAAGCGACATCAAGTTGTTTGTTTTCTCCAACAGTTTATACGAGGATGACTTCGATGAAGACGAGGATCTTCCTGAAGGAGATATAATGGCGCTAAAAGGACTTGAAAACGATGATGAACTTGATAGCGACAAGAGCAAGAACAAACCCTGGACAATGGTTACAGGCATCGATGACGACAACGATGACAACAACGATGATGATGATGATGATGACGACGGCTTCTATTAACAAAGTTTGCGTGACCGCGCGTGTTGGCTTGCATGGTTATCTTGGAATTGGGCACTGCTGTCTAAAATGCTACCTCCTGAGGGGGTCGAGGTTAAAATAAGCTCTAGTCTGTGAGTGAAATTCGTTGCTGGGTTAAAAGCTGGTAGACAGACGTTGAGAGTTATTGTTCGAACAAGAGTGGCCAAGGAGTAAACTTAGGCTCTCGTGACCGAGTGAGAGTTGGAAATTAGGTTCAGTTGAACTTCCCATAAGGGTGGCCTGGAGATTACGTGACCAGCAGGCAACCCGGATCATAGTTTAATGATGTTCCCTCGCTGAAGATTGCCTAGCCGGATAAATTAAATTATAGTAGGTTCTATCGTGTGTATCAAGAGGTGTAAATCTCGGTTTATGTGTACTATAACACTAACACAACGTGAGAGGAACAACGTTCAAGAGTTAGTTAGGTACATCTTGGGAAATAGGAAAAAAATTCGAGTAAGGAAAACAGAATATAAATTGCATTAATTGAATGCGGTGTTCAGGTGCGTTTAGCGTTGTAAAACCATTGGCTAAGTTTCGCAGTAGTTCATTCCACCTAATTCTATTATATATCAATAATTCTTACATCACCCCGATGCTCAGTGGAATGGAAGAATAAACTAAATAGCTGTCTCCCTTTGATCCTCAAATCGTCCATTTTTTTCCCGGAAAAAATGGTTTCCTTAGGCACAGAGGGAGTTCCATTGGCCTGATGGGTAATACGTTGGCCAATAATGGCTGTCATACCTCGGTCCCCCCCTCTAAACCAACAATCAAGAAACGTGTTTTTCATCCCCTCGTCTAGGGGAATGTGGGCTCTGGTTACAACAAACTAACTTGAGGGACTATCACAGGCATAAAAATATGCCGCTAAGTTTCGCTAACTCTGGCTAGTGCTCACCCCAGCAAATACCTGGGTGGAGAGACGCATTCTGAGGAAATGCCCGACCTGCGCTTCAATCCAGCGGTGAAAAATAATGCGAACGCGTGCAAACTGGGAACAAAATGTCTGTAGAGTGTCAAAACGTTGAGCGAGACTGGGGAGAGACGCCTCGTGTTAAGATAGAAAAACACTAGAGATAATAATTAGTAAGCCATAAAAGAACAAGGATAAAGAAGATTAACACGGATTACAAAAGATGAAGTTAAAAAAGTTAGGTTGAATTTTTTTTTAAAGGATTCGCTCCGACGAAGGGCTAACGCCCGAAAAGTCAGCTTTCGAATCTCTACGATGGCCAATTCACAATATCAACCCAGTTGATAAAACCAAGTTACCTTGTAATCCCCACCGACGCAGCAGCACCACAGTGTTTTTAGGAACGTACTAAAAGGCCGTCCGCTTGGGCAAAACCCTCCGAGACAATTAAACTAATTTATGACTGCTACAACACAATTCCCGTCGTATTTCATTTTATTATAAAGCCTTTGAATCCGATATTTCCACAAGAAAGATATACAGGTTGCTAGTATAAAGCAACAATCGAATCACCACTATTTACATTATATTAGTCACAAAAAATAAAATGGCCATCTTTTCATGAATGTATGTTCGTGCTGACCCATGACAATTATCGGAATCAAGCTAGGAACTTAAGTTAATATATTCTCAATAGTGATGAACATCTCATTACAATCTTTGGAATAAAACATTTTTAAACAAAGAAGCAGTAATAATAAATACTTGTTAACTAGAAAATATTTTCTCGATATATTAGCAGATTCTCGGAACTAATGTATGTTAGTCAGACGGGAGAATTAAAAATTATCAAACCTGGGGCAAATTGTTACGAACATGAAGTAGATTGAAACAAGGTTTATAATGAACGAGAAAAACAATGGCATGTTCGTGAATTGATTTGGAAATGATTTTTAAATCTATTGGTTAACACGACGAATAGTTATAGCAGTTTTGAATGGATCTTGATGAAGAACAGCGTAACGAAGTGAAATGAAAAAAGCAAATCGAGGGGAAAAAAAGTCCGCATGCAATATACACATATAAAATTGATTATATAAAGAACGCTTTAATATTTTGGATAACTTGCTGAATACGAACACTGTTATAACGTTGCCTAACATTTGTCAGATTTCTTTTCTTTTTATCGAAAATTGTTCTTCTGTTCACATAACCTGATGCAAACATTCGAGTGAGTGAAAATGGGATATGGATCTGGTTCACAAACTTCCAAACTCGCTTTCTAACTCGCGCACACTTTCTTTGAGGAACTTTGTCACGCAATTGTGTCACAGTCTTTATAAACGTAGTCACACAATCGAAACATTGTCGAACAAAAAAGGAATTTCAATTGCCCGTACGGTGACGAATGCTCAAAAGGTATCTGATGGCTGAAATTTAAGCCTAGAAACACTTCAAACAGCGTGACCTTGTGTGACAGAGTCGCTTTTCAAGCTTAACATACACGTACAGGTACTTTAACTTGCAACTACTTTACGAACTGAACGTAAACTTCTAGCATTACCAGCCAAGCTTTCTTTGTGTTCTAAGCCCTAATCTCATGCCTTGAGCGACTGTGGGGAAAGCACAATGCGCTCTCTTTCCCAACATTTTCCTCTTTCATATCATTCGGCATTAAAGCGCCCTCTACAACAATTTCTTGCACTTGGGATATTTTACGACCCTCACTCGCTTCGTAGCCAGATCAAAACTTCCGCGATCCTTATCAATTTTGAATCTTACTTTTTACGATTCACTGTTCCCTTGTGACTAGTTCTTGCTTAAAAACAATTTGGGAAAAAAAATCACCGAAAACTCACTCTTTATGCCACGTTCACACATTCAACAACAGAATCTGTTTACGAAGCTCTCTTAACTTAACCATGGTTTGCTAAAACTTGTTTTAAAAGTGTTCAGTTACTTGAAATGCAACCTAATGTTAACCATCAAGGGATGCTGTGTAAGGCTTGTATTTTCTGGGATTGTTTTGTCGAATTATAACTACGTAGAATTTAACAGGTTTAACTGGTGTAAACGTGAAGCAAATTTGATCTAAAAATTCTGTCCCGCGGTATTTCCTTGACCGGGATAATACCCGTATCCCTCGGGATAAGTCCACTGGTTACCCGCAAGGTTACTTTCTGTAGTATTGTTCGAGTAGAAGTTCGCATTTAATGAATTACCTGAAGGATAAGGTGGCGGCGGCTGTTGAGGCGTGCTAGGAAAAAACCCACTCTGTTGTGGTGTGACATAATTGTTCTGCATGTTAGAATTTCCTTGATACTGCTGGTTATAGTTTGCGTACTGGTTGGTATTCGCAAACCTGGCCGCAGAGGGGTATGATGGTGGTAAAGTCTGGTTGTTCGTGGGACTGCTGACGGGAGCCGATGCCCCTCCCGCTGAAGATGGGAGTCCTTGATAGCTATACATGTTATTTAAGTCACTCTGGGGTCCCCAAAACGAACCAGGTACATTCTGCGTTGGACTTTTCATGACACCAAAACCTCCTACGCCGGTCCCAGTTGGGTTAGCTCCACCAAAATTCGTTCCTCCGAAATTTGTTCCTACGTTGCTAAGTCCCCCAGAGAAGGGTCCACCGAAATTTGTCCCAGGGATATTCTGTCCTCCTAGGTTTGTACCTGGGAAATTAGGATCGGCACCTGGAAAGCTAGGCGCTATCGGGTTGGGGCCTGGAATAGTGGTTCCTCCGTAATTTGTCCTGGTTTTTGGAGCTCCAACTCCTTGAGCTCCCGGAATGCCACCTTGAACAATACCCGGAACACTGCTGGGTGAAATATTTACATTTCCCGAATTGCTGACCGTAAAGTTATTTCCCGTAATGTTTGGCGTAGTTAAATTAACGCCTCCAAAATTTGGTGCTACGTAATTTGGCGACTGCTTCAGAGGATACTGCGGCTTGAACATTTCAAAATTCGGAGGATTGGGGAACACGCCTTCCGGTGGGTAGCTCGCAGGGTTCCTGTAGTTATTCATGTCAGCAACTGGTGGATTACGAGCCACTGGTGCCACAGAAGCAATACGAGAATGCGGATGGATTTTGTTGCCTGAAGGAGCTGTGTTTTGAGGTTGAGGAGTCTTATCACCTTCTGTTTTTCCCCCTGGATTCGTAGTTTTCTCGTCCGTGTCATTGCTATCTCCACCGTTCTTCGGTTCTTTGTTGTCTCCGCCAGTTTTCTGTTCTTCTTTGTTGGAATTCTCTGCCATTTCATCATCGTCTCCTTTATGTTCCTGTGATTTTGAGGTGTTAGGCTGCTCGCTGTTTGAATGATTTTTCTCTTCCTCTTCTTTCCCACCTTCGGTAGCAATCGATTCCTCCTCGTTCAAGTCACCACCATCGTTTTCTTCGTCGTCTTCATCAATAATCCTTCGCGTCCTTCGAAGACGAGATGTCGGCGTGGAACTGCGCTGACCACCTTCATCTGAGTTTCCCTCGTACTCATACCCACTCGTTCTAGACTCCGAGTCACTTTCGTAATCAAGGTCCATAAGTCTGCGGGATCTGCGGGTATTATGTAATCCCGTCTTAAGGAAGTTACCCGTTTCATAGGCGGGCTTGGAGTACAGTAAGTGCTGTTCCTCTCCATTAACCTCCTCTCCTTTGAATCTCTTCTTGTCGTTTTCCACGGCTGATGTAATGTCGTCTTCAAATTCCTTGAATGTGTAGTCGACGTTTTTCCTAGAGCGCCCAGACCGTCTAATTCCTTGGTCATCTTCATCGTCAGACGTTCTCTACAAAAGACGGAGAAAAAGAAATGAAAAGTGGTTTTCACTGCGGCGTAAGTATGAGTAAAGACCAAAGATCTCACGTAAACCCTAAGAATCAAGCATTGAAGATTGGGAGTCCAAAGTGGCACACCAGGACTCCATTCTGATCTCACAAATAATTTCATCTCACAAAATGCTATTTGCTAAAACAAAGGCATACACATGTAGTAAAATATCAAGATCCCAGCAGTGTCGCATTAAACAAATATCATAAGTAACGTCAGGGTAATAGTTGGGGCTGCACAAAAGTAAACTCGAGATATTAGGAAGCCCCACTGTATGTCAAAACTGCACAAGATC
>CM042755.1:18916735-18930317 GCA_022496165.2 Catalaphyllia jardinei
GGCGGCCTCACGGCTACCCATCTCTCTGGATAGCCAAGAGACCGCCAACGACCTCGGACGTCTGAGAATCAGGCAAACAAGAAACTAGTACGAAAGTAATTATTGAAAGAAATTACTGACCGCAAATACAGAACTGCATGTAGATACATAACATGCTAAAAGACCCCTCAATCGAGTGATGGTGTATCTACATGTGATGTTCGTCCATTTTCCCAGCCCACCTTATTTTGTATTTTTTTTTGGTTTGGTTGGACTGCCGATCTCAGATGTATCGAGGAACGATAAGGACAGGACGATAAATGCAATTGATATTTAATGCAGACAGAAAACTGCACACTTACAGTATATTAACGATACCCTGGACTTTGGACGAAATTATTGCCCGCAGAACAAAGAATGAACTGTCGTTTGGAAATAGAATAAAAACGAAAGCTGATGGAAGAGAAGTAGGCAGGCAATGAAGTAAAAATGTGTTCGAATTAGGCCAATTCAATTATCACCAGCCCTCGTGGCTACAATGAATTTTTCATCAGAACAGGACAAGTAAAGCTTTCCTCGTATGTTTTGGAACATCGTTGCAGCATTTTCTTTTCCGCCTAGTCGAAGAACGAGGTGAACTGGGATGGGTCAACGAGAGTGCCTCTGCCTCTCCTCCCCCTCTGGCTTTTAGGCTCGCCCCACTCCTTTTTCTCACTACCTCTTTCCCTCTTTTTTTAAGCCTCACCTAGACTAACAGCACTCCTATGACGTCATAATAACAAATTGTTTGGTTTCGACTTGGGATCGACGCATAGCTACAATCAAGAAGGCAAAGTCCTGGATTGTCTGCCCAGTCTCCTTTTTAGTGACAATCACGTGGGCTACCAAGTTCGCTGAAACGGTCGACAGTTAAGCTAATCGCACTAACAAGACGTTGAATAAGCTACTGCAGAAGTAAAAAGCCTTCTGTCTTTGATTCGATTATAAACAATTATTGGATGAGGTTTTAGTGATATCCAGAATAATCAAGGTCGAGGTAAGGGTTATCAGCCGAAGCCGAAGGCCGAGGCTGATAACCCTTACCGAGACCTTGATTGTTCTGGATATCACAAAAACCGAATCTAATAATTGTTTCATTATACATTGAACGAAAAAAAATGGATGTCATGTTTTTGCTTCTTTGCACTGCGGTCACACATGACATGATTACCCGTGACCTTGAATGTTCTTGACATGATTATTGTATAATCTGCAGTTATGACATCACGGGCGCTGATTTCGAAAATTCACTGTACGCTTTCGGCCAATCAGAAAAGAGTGGGAGAGTGCAATGTGTAATAAAAATGATTATCAGCCTGAGCAAGACGAAAATGCAAGAAGATTTGCCAGCATTGAACACAACAATAGCCCAGAATCTTATAAATAAATGTATTTTAATGCTCGTGAAAGACTTGCCTAAAAATTCACAGTTTAAAGAGTTGCTGCTCAACGGAGAGATTTTAACTAAATACAGCATATTCGTAATATTTAGGACAATTTTAATTTAATAACTAATTTAAATGCGCACGCTTTTTTCACCTTTTCGCTTGTCTCTGTCGCAATTTCATCCGGGCTGCTATCCGTGTCTTCTTCTCCTTTAAAATATCTAATAATGCCAACTGAAAATAAAAGAAAAAATAAATGGAATTGTTTTAGCCAGGTCTGGATGGGGTAACGTTTTAAATGATAACTGAGAATTGGTCGAGAAATGACTGGTTTTTTACTCATAGCTGCGATCAGAGATCTGCAAAGTTTACTGATGGCTTGAAAATAGGCAGAAGGTTTGTTAAAATAGTTATTAAGAAATTGCCAAGATATAACCGTTCACACTACGCTGAAGGATTGCATTCATGGCCAGGTAACTAAGCACACAACTGTAAAATGGCTTAATGACAGATACCTGTTGACAGAATGGGCAAAACCAGTCTCCCTGTGGCACAGTAAGCAGAGGAGGGCGAAGGCAAGCTGTGTGATAAGCAGCGTCACACTTGTCACAGAGAAGAATCTGCGGGAAAATTGTGATACTCAGAGCTACACTGTGGTCAGTGGATAGTGCATAATTCAAGTTCATAAACATGGCATTGGATTGACTTAAACTTCACTGAGCGGCAATGATACAGAAATACACTATAAAAAGCAGTATGCCAAATCAGCTTGAGGGTAATTAATAAACATTTCCCTCTTAATACTATACAACCCACAGGTTCCTTTTACAGTATGGTTTTTATAGAGTCACAACTACCCTCTGTGAGCACTATCCTCAAATAAAACACACTTATAATTAACTTACTGAATCCGGCCTGACATTTGAAAAACATCTCGCACATGGGTTGTCATCATCATAGTCTTCTTCTGCAACTTTTTCCTTCTTTTTGCCTGCAAATTCAAGGTAAAAGGAAGGGTCAGTGATAGACCATTTCAGAGCTGTCTGCTCAGTCACCAGGCTTTTGAATGGCAGCAAGGCTGGAGTTGACCTTGTTTTAATACAGACATCACTGCTTTTGTTGTGTAAATCAAGTTGTTCTTACGATAAACTAGTTGGCATTTGAATGAAAAAGCAGAGAGGTCTGTATCAAAGCAAGGCCACCTCCAGCCTCGCTGGCATTCAAAGGCCAGGCCACTGAGCAGACAACTGTAAAATGGCCTACTGGAGTAAGGGGTCAATCTGGTAATTGAGAAATGGTGCTTTTTTTGGGTACTAGTTGTAAAAAGTGATCTGGAGTATTTCTGCTTCCCTCTCTCTCAAATGGAATGCCAGTACATCACAGGATCCACCCTGATATTAAATGTTCTGGTATGGGGGTACACAAGAACCAAACTATTAAAACTTAATACTTCTCTGAAGTTAATGTGTTGATGCAACTGTTCTCTTTTTTGGTGGTCTTTACAATACCTTTGACCAAAATTATGCAGTTTATATATCTTTCAGCTAATTTTTTTTTGTTATACAGAGGGTATGTTATACTCTGGCAGTTTGCCCGTTTAAGTGAATTTTAAGTGCTGGATTGCTGCCATGTTCAAATTAACCTTGAGGTAAACGGTAAAGAAATTATTGGGCAGTTGCAGTCACAATTGCATGTTTTTGAGGCAGTCAATCAATCAGGGACTGGCAGTAACTTAATCTTGCTTGAAGCTTCTCCTTCAATCACAGATTGCCCTAAAAGGAGGATATATTTCAAAAACATCTATACAAAACACTAATGTGACTGGAACAGAACAGAACAGAACGAAAGTAAAAACCTACAAGCTGCAACATTATCACTTTATATATTAGATGGGATTACATGTACCGGTATATCCCAGAGGCTTATGTAACACTATATATTCGGAATTATTATAATATTTGTGTTAGCAAATGAAAGGGCATATATCTGGGGGGGGGGCCTACTTATAGCTAGGGGGGCTTTAATGTGGGACTTAATGTTTATGGTAATTACTGGAGATAATATGTGATAGAACTTTGCACGCTATACATGTAGCTACTCTATGATGGTGAAATTTAATGGAAATTAACCCACTTTTTCTTCCTGGCTTTTTTCCAGGGCTCTTTATCTCTCCTTTCTTTTTCATTTCCTCTCTTTTAGCGAGAGCTATTTCTTTGGGGTTCACCACTGACTTGGTCTCAAGGTAGTCAACAATTTCAACCAGTTCATCTGTCTCGCTAAGAAACAAAATTGTTGAAATTACAAAAAAAACATAATGCAACTTCTTTTATTACTTGGCAGAAAAAACGACCTGCCTATACATGCACGGGTTTCAATAACTTTAGTTATAAGCGGCCATTGAAGATGTAATAGGCAGCTGTGACCACCAAAGTGGCTGCAAGGCCCTTCATTAATGAAATCAAACAGATGGCGGTAAGAAACCTTACAGGCGGTGGTAGACCGCCGGTAACTGGCTTTTATTGAAACCCCTGACATGGTTATCACAGAATGAGACATCACTTTTCAAATTCCCTGAATTTTCCCTGATAAAAATAAAATTACGGGTACTGTGAACAAATAAATATAAAATGCCTCCCCATACAGCTATCCATGCAACCCATTCATTAACTAAAGACAGACCACTTTACAACACATTTTCCTGCTTCATTAAGGAAAAGCAATGCTGAGATCACAGTAACCCCAAATGTTTCACACTGCCGTAAATGATATCAAATCGGCTGTGTTGAATTACAAGTATTTACGTCAATTTTCCCTGACTCAAAATATTATTCCCTGACTTTTCCCTGGTCAGGGACAGGATGAAGAATGATATTCCTCTGACCACTTCCTGACCTGCGACAACCCTGCATGCGTTCCATGCATTTACTTATTTTTCACAATCACCTTCAGGCCTTGAACAGAGTGCCATCGAGTTGCCACAAACAAGTAGGTTTTCCTGCCTGACAAGTAACGTTTCATTCTCACTTGCCGAATGTGTGATTCCAGAAAATATCCATACCCCCACCATGGAGGGAATTGGAAATTCCGAAGGGGAGGGGGGGGGGGGGTGTCAAAGACACAGGAAATTCCAGAGGGAAGGGGGCTTATATGATCGATTTAGTTTCCTGGGGTCCTTTGATTCAATAAAGATTTGGGTGTCAATCTAGCTGTTTAAAAATCCTTCCTTGCCTGTACTAAGTACCGGTAGAACTTTCACATGAGAAATAGTGGCTTGAATACTTGCATTTGACTCACATTTTATTTGAAATACATTTTCTTTCTTCAGAAAAAAGCACTTTGGAAGCTAACATTGCATTGCATGGAAATGGCCACCATTACTTGTTACCAGTCCACATGGAGAAACCTGGTGGACCAAAAAGCACTGGAGACTAGCCTAGTTTGGTTTCGCACCGGTCTTTGAAGTGGCAGTTGATTTCTTTTGTGAAAATTAGTGTTTTATAAAGGTAGAAACGATGTTACGATTTCACAAACTTGAGAATTTCTTATCCCTGTTTATCTCTGTCCATTTGTATGTAATTATGCGGCAAAATTGGCTTTCGTCCCGAGTCTGTTAGTGATCATGTTCGCAGAATGAAAGTATGGTGTCAATTTCATCCACACTCATTTTATCAGTCCTTCAATGGAAATTGTACCACATCTATAAAGAGAGTTAGTCGTGTAGGAAGGTAATCTGACAAGTTACCATTTTATCTTTTCTTTTAAAGCATGTTTCACTAAACTGCTGAATGCTTTCTTTGCTAGTATCTTCAGATATACATGTTACAATCGATCAAGAATACTAGTAGTTATGTATGTGCAATGCAGATGTCTAAATGTATGGAGTGTTTACTTTTACATGTACTTTAAGACACTTTCTTGCCAAAACTATTTTTTTCCAGAAGGTATGGGGGGTGTACAAAATAGAAGTGGAAATTCAGGAGGGGTGGGGAGGTTAGTGGTCAAAAAATGGAAATTCTGGGAAGGAGGGGGATGGATATTTTCTAGAACTACACAATGGGCAATGGCCCTGGTAAGTCGTCTTTCAACTAAATGAAAAGACTTGCCCAGTGGGAGCAAAATTTGAGAGCTGCTTATGCGAAGGGCAAGCTAAGTACACCCTGTAAGTATTAGACATTGATAAAGTCGCAACCGCGCGTGTAGAGGCAGAAGGTGCTTGATTTTTCTGACAGGTCCAAGTCGGGGTACTTTTTTTTCAATAAAAGGTATATACATGTAAAAGGGGTACTTATTCTGCCAAAATGGTATATAAAAGGGTAAGGGGTTGGTCCTCGGGGCAGAGGCTCCCCTATTAAACTTTGTTACGTATCCCCCACCTGGGGCCTACATGCATATGTAGTACATTCCTTGAATGGCAACTGTCTGAAGTTTACTCACCTTGCTAACAGTCTCCATGATTCACAACTTACTTCATCTTCTTCTGTGGTATACAGCCGTACACCATTTGATGAATCCTAAACCAAGTCACAGAGATAATCCAGTTAACAAAATGTTGACAGCTATGGAAGGCATGACCTGTATTTATGAAGTGCTTTTGTGGATTTTGTCCACCCCAGACCCACCTCTCCCCAAAATCCTGTAAACGTTGTATAAATAAACTTAATCTAAATCCTCTGGACAGACACTTAAGTGGCTGTCATTTTGTTGACAGCCCCACACTGCTAAGCTACTTGCTATCTAGAGACTAGTGATTAATGTGGCCAATTAGAGAATGGCATTGTTGATAGGACAAGTCTATTAGATTTATACTTATAACAAATGGAAACAGTCTAACCTCATGGTACCAGTAAATGAACCCATCCAGATCTCGTCCAATAGGCTGCATGCGCAATTCATCCGCATCAAAGCTTTTATTCACAGAACTCTTGAGTTTATCATTCTGATCAAACTGACATTCCAAAAGTAGCTAAAATTGTAAGAGAAAAAAAAACTGATCAATAAATTTGTAGTTAAAATTCCTCCACCACTCAGAATGAGGCCAAGAAATTCATTGGCAAACGTCAAACAATGAGAATGCAAAGTCTTGACAATGCAGAAATGAAGATATATATACCAGTATACGTAGACATTCCAGACTGAGAGAAGTAGACAAGGTGGAGAACTATTTTTTACTTAAATTGGCTGAGTAATTCTTCGTCAGAGAAAACTCAGGGTACAAATGGAAAGGTGAAAGTGAAGACAAAGTAAAACAATAACGAAAATCACTAATGAATCTACCACATATAATATATTTAGTACAAGTCTACAATGCCTTCTTTATATTATTTATAATTCCTAATTCTTCTTGGTTTTAATCAGATTATTTAGAACCTAGCTTTCTTTATTCATATCGGTCCTTCTTTCTTGTTTGTACATACACTGTATACAAAGAGCAGTATAGAAGTTCTTTTCTTCAAAAGTCTTCATACTCCTAGAACCTGTATAAAACTGAGTTCAACTCTAGAGGTGGTTTTTTTTTAAATCTAGGCACATAAAATTATACAGACCTTAAAGAGTTCAAGTTTGGATAAGACCTTTAGCTCCTCATAACCAAACTGTTCCAAATCCCAAGAACAGTCTAGACTGTGTTCTTTAGCAACCTAAAAACAAGCAAAACAAAATTACCCAGAAAAATCTGTAAAGTCCAAAATATATATATTATCTTTACAGATTACAATAGTTTGGTTCTGATGTATATGTTTATAATTTGGATACCAGAAAATTAACTTCTAGTCAAAGTCTACCATGTGATGATACTGAAATTGAACAGGACAGTATGAATGTAACTTCAGTAGAAATTGTTTCATTGAGATATAACAAGCTTTCATTTCCTGTCACGACAGTTTTTGCACCAAGTGATGTCACAGAGAAAAGTGTAACAATCTTCCAGTTGTTTTCAAATAAGTACCAGTAACATCAGGTGTCAAAGAAGCCCTTGTGACACATGTAAAAGCTTCAAGTAGTCAATCCATATAATCAGGGCTGGAATTAAGGGCTGTAACCCATAGCACCTGCTATGGCTGAGTATGATTGATTTTCCCTTGATGGTACAGGTGAAATTGGCTGTTGGAGATAAAATTCACCCATAAAGTAACAAATTTGCTAGGGGTGTGGAGAATAAGGCTACAGATGACTTAAAACTTAGTGACAGGCCTAATAATATATTTACTTAATCATATGATAGTTTATTATTAACATCCATTATTTTTTGTATTGATGATTTATAAAATAGAGTAGGAGCACCAGTGGTTAAGAATTACAACAAAGAAGAATTACAACTTACAAGAGCATCAAAATTCTCAATCCTGTTTAAAGCTGACAAGCATATGCTGATGTTTAGTTATAAATTACACAAATTAAACACAATGAGAAATTAAAGTCCTGGGATTCGACAAACAGTCATTATCATATTTGTTAAATTGGTAATAGTCAATAATTGCAAACCTTCAGCAATGACTTCTCCCATTTTTCAGGATTTACTGAGATGCCCAAACGTCTTAGAAGCTTCTTGTAGAACTCTGCTATCATCTCAACATTACCTGCAGTTTAACAAGAAATGCTTACAACAATAATTACATCAATATCAGATGGTAAAGTTGTGGAATAAGTGAGAAAATTTTGCACCTCAAGAACAAACAAGAGAAAGCAAATACAGTCAGAAGGAAGACATTGCATTTACATGTATGTGTAATGAAATTGTCTCTCCTAGAGCCAAAAATATAATAATTCTAAATGAGAAATAAACATCTGAATCAATGGAGGTTTGGGAAAACAAGAAATGCTATGGGAACACAGGCCAAAAGGAGAGTGTTTCCACAACTTTTTCAAGTTCTCCCATAGTTCTCAAATGAATGTGTAACTCGATGGAAACATGCGGAGAACATGTTTTCTATTTCTAGTAGAAAATTCTGATACAAAAACAAGAAAACAACTTGTTTACATCAAAATGTAAATTCTCCTTGTTTGTGCTACCATTGCATCAAAAGCTCATACTAGTTTTGTATTTCTATCGAGTTTCAGTATAAACCTACTGGCGTTCTATCACAAATTGCATTCTCTGATTGGCTATGCTACTCACTATTCACTCCATTGTAGACAGTGATTAGAGCAGCAGTGAGTGCTTGTTAACAAACTGGGAACCACTTCTTTATGTTTTAGAAGTGTAAGTGAAGAGTAGTTGGATAAAGTTATAAACTACTAGTAGATTTATACTGAAACAATTAAATTATTAATTTGCTGTTGTTTTACATGTATGTGCAGCTGCAACTATGTGATAGAAATCTTGAGCTCCTAATATACAGTAATTGTTTAATAGGAACATGATTTTAAACCAAAAAGCATGCCTATTTTTCTTGGGCTATTTCATAGTAATTATATAGTAGAGACATAACAAGAAAAAGTTCCGTCTACCCATTAATGAGGAGCGGGGGATTGAATTACAAATGATACCTTACCATACCTCCCTACAAGACAATGATCCTTACGTTGAATCATGCAACATATAAATGATAGCAGGTAGGCTACTAGCTCTATACAAAAAAAGTGTCCCTTTTTTAGGCTGGAGTAAAAGCAAAGGGATTTTACAAGCTGAAGTATAGAATAAGGGTACACTGAACAAATAATTATGAGGCAGATAAAAGGTCCATAAAAGTTACATAAAAGAGTACCAGTTGGACCTTGGAAGACGCCTCTCTGCGACAAGCTTTGTGTTACGTAAATGCAGAAACTATTCCCTGAGAGCAATAGACCATTCCGAAATAATAATTGTGCAGGGAACTGGGTGGAGTTTGAAATTTTAACCAGTTGATAAACTGACACATGAAAGATTATGTTAAGAATAGTCATTTGACCAGGTTTGATGCTTTTAGGGTGAACGGAGACCAAGTTTTTGACCTTGAAACATGGTTCAAAATCAATAAAAACCTCTCTAATTTTGAGACAGCATCCCCTAAAACCATAGCGACTATTAATGGTTTCAGTGATACTCTTGAAAATGGGCAAACATGTGAGATTTTCACCTCAGTTTCTCTCAAAGGTTCGTGAATTACCATTGTCACAGAACTGATGAAAAATTTAAGAGTTACTATGGTTTGGGGGGACACTGTCTCAACATTAGAGATGTTTAGTATGGATTTTGAACCATATTTCAAGGCGCATAACTTTACCCTAAAAACATCAAACCATGTCAAAAGACTATTATCCACATGATCTTTCATGTGGTGGTGTCAGTTTATCGATTGCTTCAAATTTGAAACTTGCCCCAGTTGCCTGTGAAATTTCGGAATGGCCTATTGGAGTGCATGAAGTTCAGGGAGTACCTTGTTGTAAGTGAATTCTAAATAAACAGTTTAGACTTTCTCATTGACATAATTGCTTTCATCCCTAATGTAAACCCACAAATTCTCCTTCATAGACTTGACCGGAATGTTATACTTTGAAGGAAATTACATTCTGATCAATTATGTTTAAAAGGGCAAAAAATTCTAGGCTACCTAAGAAATAAATTTAACCAATACTGAAACTTCAAGATCATAAGACCTCAGTGTTTGAAAAACTACCTGACTTTGTTAAAAATTAATATCCGCAACACTGATAATAGCTTGAAAAAAGCGCCATTAAGATTAGGTCACGAAAGGCGAGAACACAAATGCGGCATGAAGTTTGCTCTTTCTTGGACATTAGCTTAGATCCAATTACAACTCATATGTTAAAAAGATAATCGTTCAAGATAACATTAAGAAGCAATTGCCACAAAATCGTTTAAGCTAAGGACCAAAAAAAGTCTGGCGCAAACTAATAATGAAAATTCGCGTCAAATACATATTTGCAAACTAGCATCAGAGATTTTCATCTCTATACAAAAGTTGCTTCATAGTCCCTGCCTCGACGTCATATTTACTCCCCAGCTTTGTACGCAATAAAACAAGATTCCCTAAAATTTAGACGGATGATGGGATGATTTTAGCGCAGTTCCATAGATTATCAAGCCATCTGAGCTAAAATCGCGAAGAAAGCCGAAATTGACACTCGAGTGAAACTGTGCAGCTGCCTGACATAAAAGCGCTTTGTTCGCGCGTCCAACAAAAGCTGAACCTTGAGGACGAGAGAAAAGCGGGTTTGCAACAGACGTCGACATTTACTGGCTCAAAACAAAACCACAAGGCAACAAAAGCCTTCAAGGGCACCGTGATCTGTGGACAAATTAAACCGATCAGTCCGATTTTGCAGAAAGTTGCAGCTCTATGAAATAAATAGCCTTCAATTACCATTTTCCAGCGAATGGCTGTTGAACCCATCTTCTAAATCGTCCAAAGATAGATCAGGAAAGTGCAAGAGGTGTCTAAAGTTCTCCAGAAATGACCAAATAATTGCAAAGTCTGGATACTCGGCTGCTCGGCCCGTCTTATTCACGTCGATCTTCATTCCGCCGGCATCTTCTTCAGGATCCACTTCGCTACTTGCAGGAGTAGACGCCATTTTGATTGACAATAATTTATGCCAGTATCCAGACTTTCTCTCCTCTTGCACGTTACTATTTCCAGTCCACCCGATAAAAAAAAATTGGCGCGATTTCTGATGCCACGCCCGGGCTATTACCAGGGATCAGGGCATCATCCTAAATTTCTTGTTTATCGGCCATTTCAATTTAAGGAAAAAGTAAACTGGTAAAGTAAATGGTAAACTCGACTTGACGTTTCGTATGCAACAACATACATCTTCAGAAGTGACAAACAACGTACTAGTGATAAACATATTACATTTTTTTATGTAAATTAAACTTGCACATTTTTTGATTAAGACTTGACGTTTCATATGTACTCTACATACATTTTCATAGGTAACCTTCACAATTTAAAACAGCTAATTAAACATAACAAAGGTGAGGGGTCTGAATTATATATGGAGAGGAATACAGAGAAGCTTAAACTCGCTAGAATCGTTCTGAAACGCCTCCAAACGCCATAAAAACGCAAGTTATACACACAACATTGAACGATCATTATACATCCATAGAGAAGACATCCATATAAACTCTTTTATAAATTAACTGGCCAACTACGCGCGCTCTCATTGGTCGATAGTAATGCACACCTTCGACTACGTCTTGGGTTTGCATAACTGTCTCGAGTTCTCCCAACCCTCCTCGTGTTTAGATGAGGCTATGTAAACACGGAAAAGTGCTCTATTGCTCAAATAATAAAGCTGTTACGCGATGTCATGTTAACGGTTCCCAGAGGAGCTTGGGTTACCTGTGACGTAATTCATTTGTTACGTTTGTGACCTGGAAAGCCCCAGAAATTTTTTCGGACCCGTAAAGCCATTTTATTAATTTAGTTCATTTGTATCTAATGAAACAGAGAAGCACATAGAAGTGTAACTTCTTGTATGAAGAGAACCTATTTTCATATTAAGAATATGCGAATAAAACAAGGTGGAGGTCTGAAATGATAAAGTTCGAGATTTTGCCATGGCTTTGCGGCAAGAGATGCTTTCGAGAAACGGTACCCAGGGGTTCGTGCTACGCAATGGCAAAAAAGAATGCAAATATCCGAATGTTGAAACAAATAGAAGAGATGAAAGAGCTTAGTTAGGATTCCTACCATCGTTTTGTCAACAAAGGACGACGTGTTTCTGCTGATTGGACAATCGAAATACAAGCTTGTCTTCGGAATAGAGGACCTTTCTGATGCAAAGTGCTGAAACATGTTATACTGTCCAAAAATTTAAATGAGGAAATTCAACTTTCCAATTTGGTTTCAAGTCAGTGTAACCGAGAAGCCTGTATTCCTTTATTTAAGCAATAGACAACAAGTTATTATAGTTTATAGGCTAATAAGCCACGTGGGATGTAAAACACGAGAAGAATTCGTTCAATCAGGGCGCTTATACGTAGAGCGGTGAAACGAGCGGGTCCGAGCAAAAAGGTGTGATGCAATAGACTAGGGTCTACTAAAACAAGGAGATTTTACTTATTCGAAAGAAATTACACGAAACTCCCTTCTATGTGAATCAGCATTTTTTTTGCTGCATGTTTTGTTCTGAGGCAATGGGAAAAGGTGAGATTTTCAGGGATGAAAAGAGGACTTTAAATTTCGCGCTGTGAATGAGTAAGATCTTCTCGCGCTAGTTGCACGCGTAAGCTTTTGATTTATGAATTATTAAGTTTATGCAAGAAAGCTGTTCTCTCTGGTAGCAAGTTAAATTGTGAGTTTCTCAGAACAATGTTTAATCATAACCAATTTCTGCCTTCTGTAGTTTCTTACTCTTTCTACCTCTTTGTCGAGTTTGGAGAAGTTTTAATTTTGAAAGGAAAATCTGACCTGTACAAGCAGCTCATTCGCATAGTGGAGCGCGTGCACTTTCATGTCCGAGTCGGTGTCAAAAACTTGACAAAATATTTTTTCGCCTTCTTTTGTGCTGAGATGCTGCAACAATTTTCGCCAACGCTATAAGACTACTAACATCATTTGTATTTCTTCATCAAAGTGAAATTTTATACTTGGAAAATAAAATATACATGGAGTTTAGAGAACTCAAACAGTAAAATCAAAATCGTTATTCGGGTTGACTCTTGGTCAAAGAAAGCGATACCGTAGCTTTGCTGATTATCTCTGTTGTCTTCCGATATTTCCAGCTAAACTTTCTCTTCCCTACTTTCCTTCCCGACATTAAATCAGCCCATGTTTTTGTAATGTTTTGTATTTTATTTTTTTTGTTTTGGTTTTGTTCTTTTTGCAGTTTTAAAACGACTAATTATAATTGAAGCAATTAGGAGATTGTTATAAAATTTTCCAGGTTTTCTGGTCAGCTCACGATATCATGACGTCAGTCACCGGAAGTGACATTTTACTTCCTTAGCAACGCGCCGAAATCCGTCTGCGGGCCCTTAACCTTGTTTCCTTGGCGTTTTTCCCTTTAAATGCCCGAGTTAAAGTTGTATATCATCTAAATTGAAATTTTAGAGCCGTTATTTTTCTTGTATCAAGTACTGGCTCTGAAGAAGACTAGCTCTGCTCACTGAAATATTGGCCAATAAATTTTGCCCTTCTGCCGTAGTACCAGCCTTGCAATCAATTTGGTTTTATAACACTTAGAGTGACGTCTGGTAAGAGCATTTCTTGACCAAGAGATCCGGCAATGAG
>CM042755.1:18950317-18957605 GCA_022496165.2 Catalaphyllia jardinei
AATAACAATATTTTAATAATTTACAAAACACAATTCTACAAACATTACTTACAATGCAGGTCACATTTCCATGCTCTACTTACAGAACAATATTTATGTTAAAATGCGGGTTACTTATGCTGGCAATACAGTACTGAAGTTATTTACAGAAAATAAAATTACTTACATTACAGGCCACTTACACTACTAACAATACAATACTCTGCTTTCCCCTTTTTTGGGAGGGGGATATGCTATATAATTAACTTCGAGGAGGGAGAGGTACTTCTCTGTAGAACATTTATTTAATGTCAAGTAGCATTAAGATAAAATCCTGAATGGAGATGCCCAGGCTATTTAACTTGAGTAAATAAATATAATGGAACAGAAATAAGGTGATGTATTTCCGTATTATTATTGCTGTTTCATGAGAGCTTACATTGGACCAAACAAAGTCCTCTCGGTGGTAGGATAGATTTGGCACGCATTCACTTGCTTTCCTTAGTTAACTTTATAATTAAATTACAAATTTAAAATAACTAGTTAAGGACGTTCGTGCGAAAATTTTCCAGTTGATAGAATTTTTTAAAATTTTTTACTGCAGGCAGATAATGAGATACTTGTACCAGAAATGGAAAAAAATGGGGGTCACTGTCCTTGTTTCAGAGATAAAGTGTGTGGTAAAATATACTGATTTCAAAAAATTGTCCCATATAATTGAGCACAGTCTACAGGAGTTTATAGTTAAAAACATCAAAGGTGAGTCAACGGAGTCAAACAATCTTAGTCATATTTTGTAGAAGTGGGTCTGTTGCGTAAATAATTTCAAATTAATGTTACTAACGTTTTCACAAAATTTAACCCTTTTGAAAGGCATTTGAAACCGCCACACAGATGCACAGAGAGCTAATAAGAATGGAATTGGATGTTGCATTTTGCCAAAAATTCAAACTTCTAGTCGATAGATTTTCTTCATTTTTTCCCTAAACGTAGAAAATCAGTGGAAAAAATGATCTATCGAAAGAATAGGGGTCACCGAACATCCAAGATCGTTAAATCCAGGCAAAGTTCTAGCAATGGCCGTCTGCCCTATCATTTGTTTATTTTATGACTTAGCGCGCACGCTCATTCATAACGTGGCATGTGGATTTGCATGCGCAGTAAGGATGCGCATAAACAATTAGCGCAAACGTCCTTAAGTACTGTTATTAGTAATGCTATACAATAATGTTAAATTCATTGTTTGTAATTAGCTACTTAACAATATAAACATGCATATTACTATCATGCCAGATTTAAGTCCAGTCATGAAACCCATGAAACTACAAGATGCAGAGGTTTTGGATTCAGTCTCATTTAAAAAAGTGTTGAAAGTGAAAATGAAGATTTATTCAATACATGAAATTTCGAAAATCAAACTTGTTACTTTGCTCTTAGGAAGAAGGCTTGACCAAGTTTGTACCGAGTAGGCATTATAGCTTAATTGGCATATAAAGCTAACTATATATAATTTTAAATCCCTTTCTGCTGTTCCTACTAATTGTTTTGTATGTTTTATTTATTCTTTCAGAAAACAACAGGGTTCCTCTGCCTATCTGATTGAGGTAGGGGGTTCTTCATACATGGGAATGTTTGGTTACTTAACAGCATTTGAAGAAATGATGAACCAGGTGAAACAAGTAGTGTAAACTGTGTATACTAAATGTAGTTTTGTTTCTCTTAATAAAAGTATTTAGATACTAGTATGACCTGTATTATCAATTATTAATAAAGAATTTCTGTTGACTTTATAACTTCATAAGCATGTACACATAAGGGGTTTATTAATAATAATAATAATAATAATAATAATAATAATAATAATAGTAATAGTAATAGTAATATAGTAATAGTAACAGTAATAATAATATTAATAAATACAAAAACTTTATTAAAACTTCACAATAATTACTTACAAGATTAAAAAGGCTAAAAGAACATTTGAGTAATTATTATAATTATTATTATAAATTTAAATATTGCTTATTGGGATCATAATAATAATAATAATAATAATAATAATAATAATAATACATTGCTTATATAGCGCTATGCTTCTCAAAGATCCAGTGGCACTTTACAATAAAGGTGATTAATATAAACATCAAATCAATTGCGTAGTAAATTAAAAATCTTGTAAAAAGTCAGTGAAAGAACTACCAAAATAGGTGGGCTTTAATTTTAGACTTAAATGTTTCTAGGAGTTCCACTTGCCTAATGTCATCCAGTAGATTAATGTTCCACAAAGTGGGAGCTCTATGAGAGAATGCTCTATATCCATATGTTTTAAGATTGCATTTAGGTATGATTAAGAGTTTTTACTTTGAAGATCTTAGGTTTCTATTGGGAATGTATGGTCTCAAAGTGCACGTGACCCGAAAAATAAGATATTAAAAAAACTCACTTAAAAGGCTTTTCAAAGTAGAGTAAAATGGCATTTTTCTTTTTGTGATATCTTTTTTTCCCAGAGATATTCAAGTTTTCCTATTATGCAAATTTGGTCACTGATGACGTCATTGGTTGTGCAAGTACTGTGGTGTGACACAAAATTAAGAATATCTCTGCCAACAATGAAGCAATGCTTTTGAAACTTGGCAGGGATGTTGCACCTTACAAAATATACTATGTGTACCATCTGGTATATTTCATAAGGTGCAAGATCCCTGCCAAGTTTCAATAGCATTGCTTTATTATTGGGGGAGATATTCTTAATTTTGTGTCACACCGCTCTACTTGCACAACCGGTGACGCCATTTTAGTCTACTTTGAAAAGCCTTTCAAATGAGTGTATTTTTTAAATGACTTATTTTTCGGGTCATATGCACTTTAACAGTTCACTAAGATAACGAGGACCCAGACCATTTAATACTTTAAAAACAAGAAGAAGTATCTTAAGGTCAATATGGATGGACACATGCAGCTAATGTAAGCTTCTAAGTACAAGAGTAAGATGTTCATATCTGCTGGTGACTGTAAGCTACCCTGCGAGCAGTTGGTTTCTCCTATGCCAAACGAGAGAGAAGCCACTGCGAGCAACCATTCATCCCTTTGAGTTAACCGCCGTCCAGCGCCAGGGACGAAGAAATTAACTTTGAACTGGTCAAACTAGTTTAAAAGCTGGTTTAGGCCCGCACGCATGTGCTCAACAGCACAACTGCTGCATTTAAGCGAGCCCACCTTGCAGCGATCAAAGCCGTTGGATAAATGATGCAAAATTCAAATCAAGCCTGATTTCAAGTCTCGAATTTTGATTAGATTATTACTCACTTTTGGTGCTAGGCTGGCATGAGAATTTGACAGGTGTAGCAATTTGCATAATCTGCCAAGGTCTCTAACAAGCTAGCCTGCGTAGCAAACGTTTCCGTGGAGCAAAGAGCAAAGAAACAGGGATTTTTGGTGTTTTGCACGCACGAAAAATGAGGCGAGAGAAAAAAATAAGAAGGAGGGGGTGGGGGAGGGGAAGGAAAGAAACGCTTGCTGCCAAGCATGGTGATTTTCAAAGCCGCCCACTTGGCTTTTCATGCCTGACTTATTTCACGCTGTCATCATCAAGCATTCAAGTCGTGTTTGTAATCCTTGTGCTCGCAAGATTCGAAATCTTGGATCACCTTATTTTCCCATCTAATAAGAATCATACAAGGTTACCCTATGTGCCAGAGATTCTTTTTTCGTATTTTAGTGGCGAACCTGAAATCGTGAGTAGCAAAGCCACTCATCAAATTAAATCTTCAGCCTTTCATAGCGGTAGTGAACTTGCACCAAAACAAACTTTAACTTGTAAAATATGTCTGAGACAAAGAGCATCTTGATGATTCCGGGCGACCAATGCAGGCTTCCAAAGTTAAGTTTGGTAATTTATAATTGAGCTATATTTCTACTCAATCCATCTAAAGGAAGGACCGCAAGGGTGAGTTTTAGCACAAATTTGTGAGAAGTGTTCAAGTTGTGTTTATATTATATAATCCTTGTACTCGAGAAGACTATAGTAAATGATTGGTAAGGCAAATATGTAATAAAAACTGGCATGCCCCGGCTCACCATAACAAATCATTCATAATTGTACCCAGAGGTTCTAAATTCTGTCAACAAAAATGCTTCTAATGAAATGTCAGAGTACCTACATGATAAAATCGAAAGCATGCCATGAAACAAGCCAGACGAAATCACTCAGTTTTCCCATGCAGTAGTGCGAAGTTTATTTATTTTGCCCTTGGCACATGTGGCATTCAAGAAAGTGATGTTAAAATTAAAGGAACAACTGCAAATTGTGCCGCAGTTGCATCTGCAGTAATAGTCAGGTTTTGAAATACCAAAGCGTCTGCATTGCACTACAGGATTCCTACCGTACTGTCGAAGCTCAACTAAATACTCATTTCGTGAGAAAAGTTAACGCTTTTTGTAAACAAGCTTCCAACGTTTTTTCTGGCACTCAGAACTTTAAGACCTTTGATTGACACATGTTCGACTAGCCAAGCCAATCACGAGCTGTGTTCACTGGCGAACAGAGTATTTGAAAATCACAATGCTTGGCTGCAAGCGTTTCCTTCTTTCCCCTCCCCCACCCCCTCTTTCTTATTTTTGCTCTCGCCCCATTTTTTGAGCGGGCAAAATGCCGAAAGCCCCGTTTCTTCTTCGCTCTTTGCTCCACGGAAATGCTTGCTACGCAGGCTACTAACAAGCGTGATTTGCCTTTCCTTTTCAATTCATTTCTCTGTCCAATCTTTGGAATTCGAAAATATAAATTGTCTCAAGTTTGAGGATACTGGTAAGATTACATAAAGGTAATGTTGCAAGAGTGAAATGAAATGACCGTTGTTTGACAGATTATGACAGATTATGGAAATCAGTAAACTCGTAAAATTCTCATGCTGGCCTGGCACCAGAAGTCAGCAATATTCCAAACGAAATTCAAGTTTGATTTGACAAGTGAAATCGATGTCAAATGTATCATGTGGGGCGTGACAAACTCATATTTGCTCGATGAAAAGCAGATGGTTGCTCGCAGTGGTTTCTCTCTCGTTTGGTGTAGGAGAAACCAACTGCTCGCAGGGTAGCTGTAAGCAGGCGGGCAGCTGAATTTTGTACATGTTGTAGTCTATTAATATCTGACTGCTGTAGGCCAGATCGAAGGACGTTACAATAATCCAATTTCGACGAAATAAAAGCATGAATAAGTATTTCACACTGATGGTGCAAAAGGAACTTTCTAATTTTAGCTATTTTACAAAGGTGGAAAATAATAATAATGATAATGATAATGATGATAATGATAATGATGAGAGCGTGAGGATTTCTATAATCACCTGAGTAATTATACTAATGATAATGATAATAATGATAATGTTGTAGTCAATTAATTTGTGACTGCTGTAGGCCAGATCGAAGGACGTTACAATAATCCAATTTCGATGAAATAAAAGCATGAATAAGTATTTCACACTGATGGTGCAAAAGGAACTTTCTAATTTTAGCTATTTTACGAAGGTGGAAAATAATAATAAATGATAATGATGAGAGCGCAAGGATTTCTTTAATCACCTGAGTAATTATACTAATGGTAATGATGATGATGATAGTGAAGATAATGATGATAATGATGATAATGATGATAATGATAATAATGAAGATGATAATAATAATAATAATAATAGTAATAATAATAATAATAATCACCTGAGTAATTATACTAATGATTATGATAATAATGATAATAATGATAATGATGATAATGATGATAATAGTAAAAATTAGGTTTTTGTGATATCCGGAATAATTAAGGTTGAGGCAAGTGTAATCAGCCGAGGCTGGAGGCCAAGGCTGATTACACTTGCCATAGTCATGGCACAGTTGTGTGTTAAAGAGCTCTTAAAGTATTCTTGAAACTAATCTGTGTGAGGCCTAAAAAATAATCTTTGTTATTCAATGTAATGAATTTTAAACAGCACTCTATTCAATCTCTAACCGCTTCAGTGTTGTGATCGTAAGCGGCTCGGATATATAAGGTCAAAGAATTTCAGGAATCATTGTGATGCTTGTCTCAAAACGTGCCTAACTGCTCATAAAATGTACCTAAACTGTGCCTGAACTGTGCCTAAGCTGTGCCTAAACTCTTCTAAAGAGTGCCAAAAATGTGTCTTGCCTGTGCCTAAACCATGCCTTATTTGTGCCTTTGTTGATTTTACCTATGCTGTTGCACCAAAACTGTGCCTTTCTCTGAAGAGCGAATTGTGCATATGCATGGTGTTACGCTAGAAGGAAATGGTACCAGTCAGGGTGGGGTGGGGCTATGGTTGTATCCATATTAGCATATTAAGGTAGGTACCAGAATCCTTAGTCTATCTTGTTTTATCCTGACAATAGATCAGATGTTCAAAGTTCCCATCTGTTTTACTGATGCTTCTCTGCAATATTGTATTATGATTAATTGTGTGTAAAATGAAGACCTTCTTCCTGGTTTGAACTTCGTAAACCTCAGGCCACTGAACTATGCAATGATCTAAGAAAGGAAAAGTGTATGGTTGACCCTCTTGGAGCTAAAACGGTTTTTTAGTAATAAACTTTTTGTGCAATGAAAAGGGAATTATTGAAGAGATATTTTGGCATGTTTCAGAGTCTATTGGAGAATTTTGATGACATTGTAATAACAGTTGGCAGTGGGGGAAGTGCAGCAGGAATTGCCATCGCTAACTACCTGACAGGATCAAAACTCAAGTGAGGGTTTACTTTGTGTACAAAACACACAGTAGACATGACACACTGGACACTGGACACCAGGATGCAAGGATGCTGGGCAACCACAGACATAAGATATATGACACTAACTAGGAGACACTAGACATTTGCAACAAAACACAGGACACCTCTTCCTAGTCGACATTGGATACTAGCTATATATATATGTCTAGTTTTTAGGTATAATGTCTATTTACTAGAGACTTGGTAATGGTTACTTCACATGCTTAATGCTAGATACTAGATACTGAAAACTGAACACTACACATTGGGTTTTAGAAAGTGGAATTGCGATGTAAGACACTAGTCACTCAATCAGTAGGAGATGTAGTGTGATAGCCACTAGATATTGAACTACCACAAGGGGTAGTTGGGACATTAGCTATTAGACCCATGGCACTAGATATCAAGAACTTAGCAATCAACATTGGTCACTAGACATAAGACATAAAAAAATTAAATACCAGACACTGAGAACTAGACACTGGACACTGTATTGTGTGCATGTGTGTCAGAAACACTCCAGTTCACTCACAGG
>CM042755.1:18984326-18991826 GCA_022496165.2 Catalaphyllia jardinei
CTGGTGTTGGTTTGGTGGACGTTAGTGGTTGTATAGAAGTAGATGGCATATAAGTACACCATGGTGTTGATATTGCTGATGTCATTAGCTTATAGATGGCAAGGGCACACCCTGCTGTTGGTGTCCCCGACATCAATGATTGTAGAGAATGCAGAGGTAGACCCTAGTGTTGGTGTAGTTGATTCCAGTCATTGTATACACCATGTAGGTACACCCTAGTGGTAATGTAAGTGCACCATTTATGTATATGTAACATTACCTGTATGTGACACTTAAATCATTTGTTGTTTATTTCAGGAGCCAGTTGCAACCATTCCTTTATTTCACTGATGACAATGACTTAAAGAGCAAAATTTGTGTAATTGATCAGGTAGGCAGTGTTTGAAGAACAGACAAAATCTCTCCCTGTTTATTTCCATTTGCTCATATTTTTGCATGTACAGGTAGTATTTCTGCTACCTATATATGCTTAAGTAATTTAAAAAAATCAGGGCTTCAACGGGATTCGAACCCCGTGACCTCCGCGATACCAGTGCGATGCTCTTCCAACTGAGCTATGAAGCCACACATTGGGAGTGAGGTCAATGTATTGAGTTAAGTGGTCATGTAGGTGGTCCAGTGTAGCTGTTTGTAATGGTTCAGATGATGGTCAGGATGGATGTGTAGGTGTTGGCATGGTCTTCAGGCTAGTTCCTGGTGATGAACATGATATGGTAATTATAGTGTTGCTGTTCCCAGCTGATCTGGAAGTGCTGGTGCTGATGAACTGTGAACTGTTTCCCGTTTGACGTCATAGTTTTTGCAATGTTGCCCACTCACGGCATTTGGTGGGAAACAGTTTCATTGTTAGATGTCATGTGACCATGAACTAGCCAATGAATGGGGGCACTGTAGCGGTAAAAATGCCAGCTATATAACAAAGATAGTTATGTTTGGGCCGACTAGTGGCCTAATGAACGAATTGCGAACTGATATTGATTAGGTCATGTGGCTTGGTAGGACATGGTTTTGGTCTTCATGGACTGTGAATGCTATGTTCATTTGTTGCAGTTTTTGTGCTTTCCCCACTGTTTGTCACACAGAATATTTTTTTACCGTAAGTGCAGATCAATTCGAGTCAACACAAATGTCACAGATGGTGAAAATGTCTGAAATTAAAAGTTTTACCCAGTCATGAGATGATCCTTTGTTAAAGCATTGTGTTCTATAACTATGTGTCAAAAAAAAAAGCTCTCTGTAAATTGTCCCCAACAGGTCAAGTTATACCCCATTGTAGTGTGTTCATATTGCTTATGGCCATGATTCAGGTAGTTTTGGTGGTGTTGATGATAGTTGTTTTAGTAGTGGCCAGTGCAGATAGAAGTGGTACTACTGCTTGTTTTAGTGAAGGTAAAGGTAGGATGCAATTAGGCATTGCTAGTGTAAGTGGTACTGGTGGTGGTGATTGGTTCCCATCTTTGACTTTACACTTTGGTTGTTTATTATATTATTCTCAGCGTTATTTTTGTTGGATGAATGGCAACTTTTTTAAGGGATATTGTCCAGGATTTACCCCACCCCCCCTGGGAATCCAACCTTACGATTGTGTAACTGTCAGTTTTTTTTCTTTTTAGTAATATCAATATTTACCTCCCCTATCTAGAGACAGGTTTGACTTTTGGTGGCAGGCATACTTTAATGAAAACTTCCACAAAAGGTGTGCGATATTTACAATTATATAATAACCCCAAGTTATTTTGGCATTATGATTGATTATAATCGCCTATGACTTATTAGAGACATCATCATTACAAATTTTGTCCCTCTCCTGTTTTAAAATGGCGGAAAGTTTTGAGAATTAAGTTAATATTTTACGTGACTGGCCGAGGCATTAAACAGGTTTGAGAAGCCAGAAGAAGAAAGATAAAGCCGTTTTTTTAGAAACTAATACAAAAAAATTACTGAGCAGTCTCGGTCGCAGTCGAGCGAGACTAAACCACGCACAAAATTGGTCTTGGTTATCTGACATAAACAAAATGTTTCTGAATTTAATTTATTTAAAAAATTCAACTTTTCCCAGTGTCAATTAGGTAACAGTTGACACACAGCTGATTGATGTCAGGAATGAAACATCAAAACATCACTTCTTAAAATCTTAGAACAAAATACTTAATTTATCCATGACATGTGTATTCTATAAATTATAAGCGAACTGATTGTACACAAGTAGTCGTTCTTTCTAATCTGTTTTGTGCTTGATCTTCATTGCTCATTTTTCTTTAGTGAATATACATTACCCCAGGTGTTATTTGTAATATGTTTCTTTTAGTTGTTTCAGTTCCTACATTGTGCGATGGTCTGACGTGGTTTTTCAGGACAAATCACCACCGGATCTTAGATTATCTTATTTCTCGACAATTGAGAACTTCTAAGGAAACACTTCACAGACGGTAAGGGATATTTGTCTCATTGGAAATGAGTGTTTATATATTTACAATGAAATTTTCATGTGCTTCCGTACAGTGCTCATAGGGATAACAACTTACTGATGTTAGTGTACAATGCTTTATGTAGAGAATATCGGAGAAGCAATAGCCATTTTCACATCATTTCGAGGTCAGAAAACTGGCTTACCACAACCCTCATGTATTAAGCAAACTCCTAATTGAGCAGACCACCCTAACTAGGGAATACCTGGTCCATTTCCTTAAAAAAAGCGTCTTTTGCAAACCCAATGATAATATATAGATTTAGGCCAGCCTAAAAGCGTAGCTCCTGGCCAGGTTGATCAGAGCACGATTAAGCTTTCCAGGAAAAGGTAGAATTTTGATTTGAGTTTTGCAACTTTACAGTGAGGTTTTCTGTATATTGTTTCGCCTCCTGTTTTGAGTTTTAATGCCGCATCACAAAACAAAGCAGCAAAAAAACATAAGTACAGGAGAAAAGTTTATAATTTGGTTAACTTTTAAACCTGGGTTAGCATTAACTGGCTTTCGAACAATCCTGCGTTGTTTTAAACAAGTTAACCTTACACGAGCCCGCGATCCGAACGAAAACTAGCACTTAGTCAGCGGTCAACTTCAAAAAAACACCACCTTGATGAGCTCTAAACCTGAACCCACGATATAGTCACGTGATACTGGTCAGCGGATTTCTTAATATGGCAGCTGTCAATTAAACATAATATGCATGTCTAATTAACAATTAGACCCGTAGTCGGATAAAAAGGGCGATAATAAAGTTTGCAAATGCAAGTTGAAGAAATATTTATTTCGGGAAAAAAGCTAAAGAAAAACTGGCGAATTTCGCTACTCGATGACTATTACTATTAGTCCCCTAGTAGCGTAGCCAATAAAAATGCAGGATTTGCATTAGTCCACTAGTTGGGTGATACTAATATCAAACATACAGTCGAACCTCTCCTTACGGACACCTCTCTAATACAGACACCTTTCTAATACGGACAGTTCACTTGGTCACGGGAAAATGTTCATACATTCTTTGTAAAAATAACCTCTATAATACGGACCCTCTACACAAAATCTCGGCCCCAGAGAGAAAATTCATACAAACTTCTTTAATCTTTAATAGGGACACTCCAATGACGAGAGTTCTTATTCAACACGATTTCCTGTTTTTCGTTACATATCAAAATGTAATCAATTGTTCATACGATAACAGCATCATTTGTTTTCAATCAGTGAAAATTATATATCGACATGTCATTGCCATTTATCATCAAGGTTTCTTAATTCTTTGAAGACTCTCCAGTTGCTGCTTTCCTTTTCCTATCTCTTTTCTTCAGGACATTTTTATCTTGACAGGCTATCTTTATGGACAGCTGGGTTTTCTGAAAGATCCAAGCACTTCTCCAAATGTTCAGCGAGTTTGTGTGGTCTAGTGAAAATATATTCACATGTGATCTCCATGCCTAATCCTCCACCCTGATTAACTGCCTTCACACATACGCTGACAACTCCACTGGTGCCTGGCTTTTCAAGAAAATGTCTTATAAGTCCCAAACCCTCTTTCGTATTGACCAACATCAAACTGAGGCATGTGCCCCACGACCCTCCCACAACTCGGCTATCCTTGACAACGCTGACTGCATTTCTGTCTTGTTTGGGCCAGTTTTGACTTAAAGAAGACTTAATACCATCAATGGAGCCTTAAAAGTGACGTAATATTCATGACCTCTATGCAACGGACACCTCTCTAACACGGACACTTTGCTCTGTCCCTTCGGTGTCCGTATTAGGGAGGTCCGACTGTATGCAAGAACAACAATTTATTGGTATTCCCATATATAGATGCAATGCTTCATATATGAAGTAACCTAGTTTCTTACAAATGAAAGAATCAGCATTATTGAACAAGAATATAGTTTTTTCAGTATCATTAAAAAGATTAAATAACGGATATTTAAGTACAATGTCACTTGTTATTTGTTGTCTAATAGTTTCATAACGATCACAATGAAATAAGAAATGATTTTCGTTCTCAATTTGGTTAGAGTGGCAGTGTTGACAAATTCTAAGACATTCAGGTAATTTAAGTACACCGTGTCGCCCCGATTCGATTCTGAGACTGTGATTGCCTGATCGTAGTTTAGCCACAGCTCGTCTATGTTTTAAATTCTTTATTTGTTCTAAATAATGAGATTTGCTTACATCTGTTTTGAATAAAGTGTAGAAACATAATTTCCTATTACAGCGGATTAGCTCCAGACATTTAATTTTTTGCAAATTATTTTTAATCGTTGGTATATTGTTAGTTTGGATTGTTTTGTTACATGATTGATGATGAATGTCGTTACAATTATGTATAATTTCATTAACCGTTAACATAAAAGATTGTTTTTGCTTCATTTGCTAATTGATTGGAAATGATTAAGCATTGTCTGACTATACTGTTTTCTGGAAGAGATTCAAGATGTATCCAAAATTTTATTATTCTTAATAAGATATTCAACTTCAAAGAAAGTCGTCCAGTTTCATTACGAGCTACTACATTAGGTGCTCTTTTATTAAGGCCAAGAAAATTTTTGTAGAATTGTGTATGTAGCCTTTCTACAGGGTCTTTTTCCCATTTTTTTGATATTCAAGTTATCATAAGCTGTAATCCAGGACTGCATTACTTGGTATTAACTGGATTGCCGCCATGTTGTGCGAGGTCGTCGTTCGTCGTCGTCGTCGTTGGGCGCACGCGCTCGTGATCCATACCGCTAGCCATTTTGACCATAAGAAAAGAGTTGCATGCGTTCCTATTTCTATGCGTACATGTGTTTTTTTCCCTATAATTATGGGGCTCCGCTTGGCGGCCCTTCGGACCGCCGGAGCTCCGCTATAATGATCACACCGGCCTTTGAAAGTGCACGTGCCGATTGGAAAGTCCACAGTGTTGATAGTACAGGTTTCAAACAGTATTAAAGATTTTCATGAACTTGAGTCCATGATAGGTTGGATAACAATTTGGAAGATTATCATTCAGAAACTGTGGAGGATTAATATTTTGTGCAAACAAAACAAACTTCTATTATGAAGCAGCCACCCTCTCGCACTATGCTAGTTCCCGAGTAGAGGTTTCACTGTTCAGTACTTTATATTCGTCGCGTTTGTTCCGCAGAAAGAAGTCGGTTGTACTCACAATTAAATTTATGCCTATAAGTGCTGTTTAGTTTACTTGAGTTAGCAATTCAATATAAGAACTAAAATAATACTTTTATAGGTTTATTTGGTCGCCCATCCATGGCAACTGCTCCATCGCCATTTGCGTCCTCCAAAGAGACGACTAATTATGCCAGGCTGTGCCGTCTGTTGGTGGACGTGGGATCCCAGGCACTGAGAGACACGTTTGACAAAGTACATCCTCCGTCGATTCTTCATGGAAGGTTATTAACTCATAAACCTACACTGGAGCCACTTTATACTGGTTTTATTGGAAAGAAGAAAGTGAAGAAAGTGCTTAATCCTACACAATGGGGAAAGCTGTATCCTGTTCATTCACCTGTGACATCAGCAAGCTTTGATATCACACTTGTTACGGTGCTGCTAAGAAATATTTGTGGTTTCAGTCCTCCTGCTACTGGTTGGGATAGTCTTCCTCCGTCTACAGACACAAGCACAGCAGATGACATCGCCCGGGTGAAGTTTTACCGGAACACTGTATACGGCCATGCCAATGAGGCCTCTGTTGACGATGCAAGTTTTAATACTTACTGGCATGAAATCCGTGAAGCCCTGGTAAGATTGGGAGGAACAAGCTTTAGGGGATACATCGACAATCTTGAGCATGATACCATGGATCCTGATATGGAGGAACATTATCGTGAACTCATGAAACAATGGAAGAAAGATGACGACAACATCAAAGAGAAACTTGAAGAGTTGGAAAGTAATACGAACTTTCTTTTTGCACTTCAGATAGAAAATATAATTATATTTTACGGTCTAGGGGTAATTTATACTGAATGACGCAATTTTCTTTGTAGGTAAGACCAGAGGTGTATAAAGCTAATTGAAGAACATTGCGTAATCAAAACAACAAAGTTCAAATCAGATTTAACGCTTTTTAAAGTTTCCTCTTCCCCTTTATTGACCTGTTTCACAACTACTTTCGGCAACGAAGACGATTTAGGGTTCACGTTCCCCATTGCCATGATCACCAGCTAAGTTGAAAGAAAACGACTGCTTCGCTCTCCTAAGACACTAAGACTTTCTGTTGTTAGTTTCTAGCGTCTTTTGTACTGAACTAAAGGCTAGCTGAAAGAAGCGTAGGGCTCGCAGGCTTTATTGTTAAAGATAATATTCATTTTGGCTCAATGCATCTATTTGTTATTATTTATAACGTAAGCAGAAATAAATTTTGATCTTCAGAAAGCATCAGGGACAAATTAGAACAGATGAAAAGTGAAATGGAAAACAACATCAGTGAAATGGAAAACAACGTCAGAGGCGGAATGAAAGAAATGAAGGAAAGACTGGATACCTTGACGGCCTCATTGGAAGAGAGCAAAGATGAAGGTCAGTTGTAGGAGACGTGCAAAGATAAACACAAGTTTTCATTTCCCAGAAAGATTACATTATCAGATGAACATGTGAGAAAACGTTTACTCCGTAATCTGGCGAACTTGAGCGGTTATATTTTGATCGAGCGTCTCGTCGGACCAATTTTTGTGTCCCGATCTTTGAAGGTCGTTGTTACGGAGATAATGTAATCGGTGCGTGTCGCGTGTCGCGGGTAAATTGTCGCGGGTCCGAAAAATTCTAAAAAGTATATATTTTGTATTTTCAGTAGCTTGAAAATAAGCGGATACTAATTTTAAAATTGTAGTTTATGTGCACCCTTTTCCGCGCAGTGGGTTTTTTGAGTGGGGCGCTTAAATGCGAAAATTGATTTGAAGTCCTCTGAAATGGCTGGAAATGAATCTAAAATTAACAAATTAAATAATAATTTTGATAATAATTTTAATTACTGCTTGTTTCTGATACCTATTCCTCATATGATAAAAAAAAACACCAC
>CM042755.1:18994326-19002377 GCA_022496165.2 Catalaphyllia jardinei
CGATGAAAGACATCATAATATATTACGAAGGAAGAAATTATACTTAAGAAGTAAAACAGCAACGGAGAATACCATTGAGCTGTCCCTGTTTATGATGAGAAGCTTTACTCTTGTAAAAATGCTCAAGACACTTAAGACTTACATTCAGTGTAGTAACGCTCGCTTGCTTGCTAGCGACGGCTCCGATCATCTCAACTAATTGAACCACAGGCCAACCAAGCGTAATATAAGGGTATGGTGACTGTGGCTGAAGTATAAGAGTTTGTATGAAAATTAAGAAAGGACATTACAGTCAATCAAGTGAATACTCTTGAACATTCAATGTGATCATTTTTTCTTATCCTGGAGAGTTTAAACGAGATTTGAGCGAGTTTTGATATATTTGCCCACAGGTGTTATTATAAGGGTATTACATTGAACGACCACAGTTTACCATACAAACCCTTATATCACGCTTGGGTGACCTGTGATTGAACCTCAACAATTCCGCATCATCGCTCACCCGACGAGCAATCAGGTGAAAGCTTACTCCTGTGCTCGGAGTTGAACAATTGCGAGCAGTCTAGTCTTTCCAACTTTGACGTTTGTTCGGGCAATCTTGCTGCAAGTTGGTAAAAGCCGTAAATAACTGTAGCTTCTGTCAAATACAACTCGGCATTTGGTATTTTCATCCGCAAGCTTTGAGCTCCTTCTTTCGTAATTTTCATTGGAAAAGTGCACGTTTTCATGAGTCACAATGCGGCCGGATTCCTCTGGACTAGCAATCTTTACCTGCCTTTACGTCCTGATTAAACGGGTTAGACTATTAACTGAAAAGCGAACTTTCAAAGTTGAAAGCATCGTTCTTCTCTCGAAAGCAACGCGAAAGTGAAAACTTAGTCGAAGTCCAGTTTGTGATTGACAGCTGTCGTCTTGTTAGCTAATCAAATTATTTGAACAATTCTAACAAGGAGTGTGATTGGCTTATTTAGCGTTCTTTATCAGAGATTAGTACACGGCTGACGCCACTTTACTCCTTTAGAAAACTAGTAAAATTTGGTTAGTGAATGCGTGGGGAAATTATTGAATTCTTTATTATAAACTGACAAATGAAGAAGCCTCAACTATGCTCTGTTCTGTTGTAAAGCACTTAGGAAGCGGTAGAGCAGTCAAGAAGTAGGGAAAAACACTCGACTGCGTTTCGTGTTTTCCCCTACACTTTTTTGGGCTCTACCGCTTCCTAAGTGCTTTACAACAGAACAGAACAGAGCACAGTCAAAGCAGTAGGTATCAGATACCTAACTCGACCTTTAAACCAATTTGTATTTTTTGCACCAAATATGTTTTAATTGGACTTAAGCAAAAGTACATTTTTATCTGTAGAAAACATTGGAGACAAATTACAGCAGCTGAACAGTGAAATGGAAAACAACATCCGAAGTGAAATGAAAGAAATGAAGGAAAGACTGGACACCTTGACGGCCTCATTGGAAGAGATCAAAAGTGAAGGTCAGTTGTAGGAGACTTACGAAAAAAATGAACGCAAGTTTACAAGAGGGCATTTCCGAGTTTCCTTGTGCCTCTGTTTCAAAGCGAGTCTAAGTGCGAAACCATTATTAAAATGACTTTGCTTTGTATGAAAATGAATCTGCATGCAGAACTCATTTTTATATGAATGGTTTCGCACTTACACTCGATTTAAAACAGAGGCACAAGAGAACTGGGAAATGGCCGATTATTGACAGCTCGGTCATACTTTGAGGTCGGCACAAACGAGGGGACTAGTCCCTGCGACTAGTCCAACAAGTCGCAGGACCAACTTTGGTCCTTGCCACTAGTCCCACCAATTCAAACCAGTTTGAATTTTTTGGGACAAGTCCCTGCGACTTTTTCCTCAAAACGTTTCGTGTGGGACAAGTCCCTGCACCAGTCCCTTCGTGTAAACTCTTCAGGGAACTAGTTGCAGGGACTAGTCACAGGGACCAGTCCCCTCGTGTGTGCCGAGCTTTAAGCGCTATGTTCATTTCATAGCAACGACCCTTAAAATGTGATTCGCCTTGTGTCTTTCTTGTTGAAAGTGTAACAGGCTATTTCTGAGTTGCCTCTTGCCTCTGTCAAAAGGATACATATGAATGTTGTGCCGCGTAGCACTATGGACACAAATGATGTAACAGAGAATTAACTCTGAAGTGTAAATTTTAGTGCTAGTTTAACCCATGAATAACCCACTGGGCGTTAGCCCTAGTAAAGGGAATCAGGGAACCACACGAGGTAAAGAAAAAATCTTTTGACCTCGGTGGGAATCGAACCCACTACCTCCGGATTAGATCTACCGTCACTCTGCCGACTGAGCTACGAGGTCGGACAGAGAAAGTCGGGGTCGATTTAGATGGTGAATCGCGGCGAAGAGAAAGTAAGGGTACATATGAATGTTGTGCCGCGTAGCACTATGGACACAAATGATGTAACAGAGAATAAACTCTGAAGTGTAAATTTTAGTACTAGTTTAACCCATGAATATAACCCACTGGGCTTTAGCTCTAGTAAAGGGAATCAGGGAACCACACGAGGTAAAGAAAAAATCTTTTGACCTCGGTGGGAATCGAACCCACGACCGATCCCAGTAGCGGAGAACTTTGACGTGTTTGCGTATTTTGAAATGGAGGACGACTGACGAGGATCGCTGATCGAAATAAATATCGGACTCCCGCGAATTTAAGGTTTTATTTCTTAAGAACAACTATTTTACAGTTTTAATAAGCTAGCTAAGTGCGTCGAGCGTGTAAAAAAGACGTGATGTCTAGTTATTCTCGGTGAGGTGTTTGGAAATGTGGTAAAACACTGTCTTGAGTGTTTTATCATATCTTGAGTTGAATATTTTGAATTTGTCAGTGGACAAATTTATTTGTTAGTCGTGTTTGTTGCCTACAATTGTTGAGGTCAAAATTCCCTTTGATTTGTTGTAACACCAGTCAACACTCAAGCTTACTGCTCAGGATCACTGACCTACAATGTAGGTACTTCTAGTCAATGTAGCGTGTATAAGCTATATGAAAAACCAAACGTTCACCGACCGACAAAGATGGTTTGACGGAAACATGGACGCCCGGTAATAGATAAGACATTCTTTACTGGGCTCTTTAATTTGCAACCTCTTACGCAGACGCTGGTTGCAGCAAATTTTGAGCGCACTCATTATTTTCGGAATGGTAACGTACATTTAGCGCTCGCCCGGCTGCGCAAAAGTAAATAGGCCAATAAATAGATGTTTAGCTAAAAAAAAGTCTAGTTGTGTTAATTAGATTTTGAGAAGCCACTGTTTGCTAGTCATGTGGTATAAAGACGCATGTTATTAATTGGAAAACACATCAAGAGGTTTGCCGATAGGCCATAGTTTCCCTCTGTTATGAAGTTTGTCTGGTTGAGACTTACTGAATGAAGCTGGTATTTTGTTCCTTTTAGCAGTTTTGAAGGCGTCCATTTGCTTTCTTCTTCTTTCAACAATACCGTAGGGCATGCCTTGGAACATTTTGTAGCCGGTGGCCCAGCCAATGGATCTACTCGCAATCTTTGTATCGATGAAATCTTGGGATGACGAGTTATAGCGTTACACAAGCCAACCACAAGGATTTCTCAGTTGTCTCTCTCCCAGGCTCCTCACGGCTTTGGCGCTTCTTATCGCGGCTTTTCCGCTTTCCTAGCGCCCTCAAATTGCTTAAAAACCGCCAAGCTTCGCAGGCTAATAAGTGGCAACCCTTTCGCGCACTCGTCGCACGAATGCTATCGTTAAACTTTCCTCCTAGTCGGTAGATAGCGAAACGAGATTCATGTCACTTACTATTTGGATAAGTACAATCTCACCTTGATGATTTGAAATGGACAAAGCAAATAATGTAAGTTGCCATCATGTTTGCAATGATTTGGGAGGCTGGGCACGAATACACACGATCCCATAACATACTGCGCCAGGCTACAAGATGGGATCGAGGTAAGCCTGTTGTGTTGTTAACTGCTAAGACAATCTATTTTCATATGTGATATTTCCTACAATCCATATTTTTTTTCGGGAAAAAAATAAAAAATAAAAATAGTGAGACAATCTCAGATAGTGCAGAGTGTTATGCAGGGCTGTGAGTACGCTTTGAGTCATCTGCTGCCTATATGTAACTTGTCAAACCAACCCAATAGTGCACTCTGCACTAAAACTTGGCTTGACTCGTTGACTCGAGGTTGACTCACTGAACGCTACAACTCTGCGATAATTCCTGTCCGTTTTGTGTCTTTCTTCTTATCAAGACGATGGACGCGCTGTATCTCGACACAACTGGCATCTCTGTACTCAGAGCTCTGATTCGAGAAAGTTACGAAGCACCTGTTCGGTGTCTTCTTGATGCGTGTTCAGATCGGGAACCTCGTCGAGTTTTCGAGTTTAGTGTTTCCCCTCCTGGAATAGGCCTCCAGAAAAAGATTTTTGTTTTCAAGTTCTGTAATTTTGCCTTCCAGGATGTTTCCTTTTTGCTCCAACTTGGACATTTATAAGCTAGTCTGTTGTTTGTACTTGTTAAACCTCTCACTTTCTTTGAGGTCGTTGATGTCCGGCGATAAGCTAAGGTTTGCGCACTATCTAGGGACTGAATTCCTGAAACCATTCCAGCAAGCTTTTCTTGTAGGATTTTAACTGACGCTTCGATCGCGGCAAGCTTTTCTAGCTTTGTAAAAATTGCTTCCAGCTTTTAACTTCACGGTCATATCAAACGCTGGCGACTGTTCGGTGACACCCTTGTGGTTGGTTGTGTCAATGAAAGCGAAGTTTTAGTTTAGTTTATTTCTTTCTTAGTTTCTTGTAATCGTGCGGCACCAGGGATGGTGGCAATGACTCTTTTGAAAATGAGGGATAAAATTTTTTCTTTTCCAACAGTTTCCGCAAAGTTTCGGCCATGAAAGGCCGCTAAAGTTGCGAGTTTTAGTGACCGCGGCCATTGCTTCCCAGTCATCCCAAGCCATAATGTTCTCCTATAGTAAAAGATTTGTTTCGGCTCAATACCTCTATTTGTCATTATTTGCGCAGTTAAGGTCTAAATAACGTAAACAAAAATAAATTTTAATCCTCAGAAAGCATCAGGGACAAATTAGAGCAGATGAAAAGTGAAATGGAAAACAACATTGGAGGTGTATTGAGAGGAATGAAAGAAAGACTGGACACTCTGACGACCTCATTGGAAGAAAACAAAGACGAAGGTCAGTTGTGATTTCAAAACATAAACAAAAGTTTACAATTACTGGCAGGTCCGTCATATGCAAAGCACTAAAAACACCTTAAAACTTGCATTACGTCTTTCCTGTTGAAATTGTAGTGTAATTGTACTATTACACTCTTTTTGTACTAAGACACTTCGTATATTCTGTTTACAAATCAGTGGGTCTGATTGAACCGACGCATACTGTATGCCGTGAGATTTTCCCTGTTTTGCATTCTGCTAAAGAATACCCCAATATTGTCTAATAGTGCATGTGTTTCAGTTTTTATGTTTCTTGTTAAAGTGGTACTACGACCCAAAAAAAAATTATTTTTTCTTTGGATTTCAAAACTATGTTAACTAAAAACTAACTGACCCAAGTTTTAAGTTCTAATTTAAAAAAGACACCTGTTTATTTTAACTGGAATTTTCTTATTTATTGGTCCGCCATTACTTATTTTAAAATCTTGAGAGAGCTGGGTCGAGGAGAAAATCACGGCAAAGACTCACCAGTTTAAGAATGCAATGCGTGTGTACGCAGCTTAATTAAATATATGCATCACGGGAGTTTTGGGCTTTCAGACTTTTAAACCCGTGTTTTGCATATATAATAAATTGCGTTTACACGCTGAAATGTTAAGCTAGTGAGTAACTGACGTCATTTTCTCTAGATCCAACCCTCTGATGTCCTATCGGTCAGTTTTGAACGTGAGTAATGGCGGACCGTCAAATCCAAAACTTACACTCAAAATAAACAGACTTCGGATCACAACTTAAAGCTCTACATTTTGCCAGTTAGGTGTTAAGCGAACACGCTTTCAAAATCGGAAGGAAAAAAGGAAATGATTTCTTGATCATAGTAGCACTTTAACAAGAAAGGTGGGGTAAATTTTGATCCTCAGAAAACCTTAAAGACAAGTTTGAGCAGATGAAATGTGAAATGGAAAGGTTGGAGAACTTGTTGGAGAAGTTAAGAATACAAAGCGGAGAAGGCGGAGAAAAAGGTTAGTTCTAAAACGTTTTCCTAACTAGTAGAATTCCGCCTTGTCTTGCTGCAATGACCGACGAAGATGGCTTTATTTGAAGCTCGGTAGTAACTAGGTAAGAAATTGTGGTCAGTACCCTTTAGTCTGTAGCCTCCTGCGTAGATGTTCTTATAGCTTTAAATTGTTACCAAGAATGCCTATCAGATGCCATTATAAGTTCCGTTGCTGTTTCATTTTAAATTGAAACAAGTTTGTGACCGGGCGAAATTCCATAGCAATTACAAATAAAGACTGCGCGGCAACCCAGACAGAAGTCTGTATTTCTCGACACCACTTAAGGCCGCCACTCGGACACCTCTGTTCAATCGATGGTGATGACTCAGCTTTCGGTTTTGCTGAAAGAGGCATGTAACGGATAATCTTTCTGTCGGTTGGTAAAAAGAAGCTCTCATTTTCCAATGGGCTGCACGTGCGAAAATAAAATATTTCTTACCTCTACGTGGATACTGTTTATCGCTGGTGTAAATATAAATCAACCACTTTCATATTATTTTACTTGTAGATCCTTTTGATCCAACTGAGCTTATCGACGGAATCCGTCAACTTTACAAAACACGCGAGGGATGGCTGACACCGTTTCCTTGGTGTGAGGAGTTTAATTTTCATCTTGATGATATTTATACGAGGTTAACAATGATAGGCAGGAAGAAAACGAGAGGAACAGCGACTGAAAAAAACGTCAGCATGTCGGCTATCTTCAAACCACATGAAGAATGTTCAAATCCAAGAACAGTACTTATTGAAGGGAAGCCTGGTATGGGAAAGACAACGTACTGCAAGAAGCTCGTGTACGACTGGGCTACAGGAAGGCCAGTGGCAGACGATAGTTTTCCAAAATTCAAAACTGTGTTGTTGCTGAAATGTCGAGATATCGAGTCTAACATTTGGGAGGCCATTGACGATCAGCTGTTGCCCCTTGATATCCAAGAAGAAAACAGGGAGGAATTCTTCACGTTTATTCGCCGCAATCAGTCGAGCGTTTTGCTGGTACTAGATGGGCTGGATGAGTTACCCGCCAGTAAACTGCCAGCGTTTTCAGAAATAATTCAGGGAAGAGTACTGCCAAAATGTCAGTTAGTTGCAACATCGCGCCACGAGGCTGGAATTAAGGTGAGAAGATACTGTGACACCATATTAGAGATCAAAGGATTTAATGAAGAGGATGCAAAAAATTTCATCTGCAAGTACTTCAAAAACCTGACGGATCTCACTCAAAAGTTACTGTTCAAGCTGAGGAGGGATAAAAGCCTAGGGGACTTGACGGAAAATCCTTTAAACACTGCACTTCTCTGTCTTTTGTGTGAAGAATGTCAGGGCATTTTTCCAGAGAGTAGCACTCAACTGTACCTAGATATAATGGAGTGCGTTCTGAGAAGATTCAGGAGAAAGAAAGGATTACCAGAAACCAGTGAGAAACTGACTGAAGTATACAAAACGGAGTTAAAACTGATTGGCCGGATAGCTTTGAATGGTTTGCGCAAAGGCAACTTGGACTTTGGCGAACATGAGCTCAGAAATCATAATGTTGAATTATCTGGATTTGGATTCCTGTCAGTGCAGCCCGGAGGCAGCAAAATGAGACCATGTTTTCGTTACGCTTTCCTACATAAAAGTTTCCAAGAAATTTTTGCTGCCTATTATCTTTGTTGTGAGCTTCTCAATCACGACATTACTCCCGAAAGCTTGGTTTCTGACGCGAGGTATTTGAAAGAGCTGAAACAGGTGCTTTTGTTTTCATGTGGCATTCTAGCAGTCCAGTGCGAAGAAACAGCTGTGGATCTTATAGCAA
>CM042755.1:19011645-19027995 GCA_022496165.2 Catalaphyllia jardinei
CGTGGGTTCGATTCCCACCGAGGTCAAAAGATTTTTTCTTTATCTCGTGTGGTTCCCTGATTCCCTTTACTAGGTGGGTTATTCATGGTTTAAGTAGCACTAAAATTTACACTTCAGAGTTAATTCTCTGTGACTTCATTTGATTCTCAAATCAGCTTGATAAAGTGTCGGAGACACATTTAAGCTACGATACTGTCGACCGTGAGCTGTGGTTAGCTATACTTAGCTCGCTGCTGTGCCCTGAAACGGACAGGAACATTCGCATCGGAAAGCAAGGTTATGTATTTTAATTTACTTTTAAGAAGTGATGTTTTGATGTTTCATTCCTGGCATCAATCAGTGTGTCAACAGTTGTTTTGCCACTGGGAAAAGTTGAATTTTTTAAATAAATTAATCTCAGAAACATTTCGTTTATTGGGTTTGTAAAATTCGAGATAAAGCAATGGTTCTCGGCTTACCAAGACCAAGTTTGTGCGTGGTTTAGTCTCGCTCGACTGCCGACTGAGGCTGCTAGAAAATTATTTCTGTATCATTTTCTAAAAGAAACGGCTTTCGTTTTCTGGCTTCTCGAACCTGTTCAATGCCTAGGCAAGACTGTTTTGTACCTTATCTTTTGCCCAGTCACGTAAAATATTATCCTAATTCTGAAAACTTTCCGCCATTTTAAAACGGCAGAGGAAAAACTTTGTAATGATGACGTCAATCGTGCATCTGTCCTCTAATAGATCATAGGCGAGAACCAATAAAAATGCGAGAATAACTTGGGTTATTATATAAACAATATATATATACATGTAGGACCCTGCGTGCGCTCTGATTGGTCAAAAACGAATGTTCTCTTAGAGTATAAAATATAGAGAAAGCGTGCTTAATTGTTTTTCGCCTACTTCAAATAAAGAAGCTTAAGCCGTGAATTACTACTTTGATAAAATACGATGAGCATTTGAGAACACGAGGGAAATGTAATAAAAACGAGCCACAGCGAATGTTTTCTACATTTCTCTACTGAGTGTTCTCAAATATCCAGAGTACAAAGCTAGTAAATCTTGTCTTGACGTAGGTCGTAGTCACGTAGCGTAGCAGGTGTTCTCTTTGCGTCAAAATAAAAGAAATCGTAGACGTAGGCCGCAGTTACATAGTACCGTAGCGGGTATTGTTTTTGCATTAGAACAAAGCAAATCTTGTCTTAACGTAGGCCGTAGTTGCATAGTAACGTAACGGGTGTTTTCTTTGCATTACCGGAACAAAACAAGAAGTGCTCTCTTTGCGTTAGAACAAAGCAAATACTGTCTAGACACCGTAGCTGATGTTCTTTTAGGAGGGTCTCAATAGGGTTAACTGTTTAGCGCATGCAGTACGTAACGCCTAAAGGGTGCCGACTTATAGGATAAATAACATTTTTAAGACAAAACTAAATTTCAGTCAACTTTGACCTTGTTTTATGTTACCGTCATTTTTTGTCTTTTGCGTGTCCCGTTGAAGATATCATTCCTTTTTTAATTTCGTGACATGACATGATCTGAGCCTGCGCTCTGCCTGCAGTTTACTTTTTCTGGCCTTACAGATAAAACATGGTGGCCATTGGTGCTGCATTACTTTTTACCGACGTTCACAAGTTTTTGGTCAAGAATTTTTTTCAGGATGAATTTGTCCGTGTAGTAGATGTTATCATATTCAACTCTTCACTTTCTGGACTGCCCTGTTGGTGGTGTTTAGTGCCATACCCTCGGTCTTTTTACCGCTGATGTCGAGGGCAACTTGCTTTGCGAAGAAATTGAGTCGCCGGGTCGTCTCCTGGATTTGTGAGTTGCTGTGTAAGAGTAACGCTAAGCCGCCAGTAAATCTTCAGCGTAATCCAGTTGTTCCAGGTAAGAGAAAGGGGTCCATCTGATACCCGCTGACTTTGTCCTCCGTGGTGCGCCGCATGAGCCAGTATACAAACAAGATTGCAAAGCACTGTGGACATAACGCAGCCCTGCCTGACACGAGCTTTTGTTTCAAACGGAATGTCAACATCACCAACACAGCAAGCAACGTTGCTAAAGAAGCTTCTTTATTTCAACAAAGTCAAGGTGAAAGGGGATTCCTTAGGCTCGTAGAGTCCGCCAGAGGCTGTGTCAGTGTAATCTGTTGAAGGCCTTCGCAACATCTACAAAGTTTACATAGAGAGATTACTGAGAGATAGAGAGATCAATGTTCAACAGTATTTTTCAGTGTGAAAAATTTGCTGAATACAGCCTCTTCCCTCTTCTGAACGCGGCCTGTTCCTCTCGAAGCTTAAGGTCCACAACCACTGATGGTGGGCGTTTCCTGATTACTTTTCCTAGGATATCTCCAAGGACGATGTAATGCCGCGCCAGTTGATAATCCTTACAGAGCTCCTTCTTCAGTATCCTGATGATGATGTCTTAACACCAGTCTTAGGTTCTCTCTTTCTTTTCCAGTAGCGACAGGATGCTTTCTGTGGTCACAGTGTCGGCTTTGAACGGTTAAGCATTGAGGCAGTTTCTGCCGGGTGAAAAAACATATAAGAGCATGTAAGGACCCAATAGGATGTTGAACATCCTGTCTAAACGCTGTCGGCATTTAATTCAACAGAGTTATGAACGCATGTTGAAGCAAACGTTGACGCCACTTAAACGGGCCTTTCTGTTCAGAATTGTTGTTTGGCTACAAGCGTCTGGTCATAAATCAAGGTCTGGAAACTGCTAAGGAGGGGTTTCATGCGAGGTCAGGGGAATACCAATTGTGCAATACAGTAAACAAAAGGATATCATTTTCAATAATCCAAAAACTGATTGAAAGTCAACACAACACTGACACAGTTGAATTTGTGGGATAATAACATTGGTGCTGCTGGTCCTGCTTCCCTTGCTGAGGCAATGAAAGTCAACGCAACACTGTTTAAAACAGTTGAATCTGTGGAAGAATAACATTGGTGATGCTGGCGCTGTTTCCCTTGCTGAGGCAATGAAAATCAGCACAGCACTGATACAGTTGAATCTGTCCCAGAATAACATTGCTGATGCTGGCGAGGACTCCCTTTCTGAAGTATTGAAAGTCAAAACGACACTGGTAAAGTGGAATCTAGGGAATAATAACATTGGTGATGCTGGTGCTGCCTCCCTTGCTGAGGCAATGAAAGTCAACACAACAACTGGCACAGGTGGATCTGTCAAAGAATAAAATTGGTGAGGCTGATGCTGCTTCCTTTGCTGAGGCAAGGAGAGCCAACACAACATTATAATTTGGTGTTATCAACTGAGTTGAGAATGTGAATTGGTCACCGTAAAGAGATTCGGACGCTGACGTTTCGAGCGCTAGCCCTTCGTCGTAGCGAATCGAGGAATTGTGGGTTGTGTGGTTTATATACAGAAATATGGAGCTACGCTGTTGGTTGGTGCCTGGCAACGTGAAAAACAACAGAATAAATTAGTTGAATGAAAAGCGTTCGTTGATACCGTGAGGATTAAGAGTGCCGATTTGAAAATTAAATTTTAGTTCTAGAGTTTATCAACTCAGTTGATAAAACCAAATTTTCTTATAATACTCCCACCGACGCAGCACCACAGTTTCTTTAGAAACTTACCCCCCTCAACACAACATTGATACAGCCGAATCTGACGAATATTAACATTTGTGTTGCTGGTGCCGCTTCCCTTGCTGAAGCAATGAAAGTCAACACAACACTGCTACTGTTGGATCTTAAATATATTAGAATTGGTGATGCTGGTGCTGCTTCCCTTGCTGAGGCAATGGGATGCAACAAAACACTGACACAGCTGGATCTGGCGTATAACCACATTGGTGATTCTAGCGCTGTTTTCCTTGCTGAGGAAATGAAAGTCATCACAACACTGATCAAGTTGGATCTGTTTAACGTTTAGTGCTTCTTGTGCTGCTTTTCCTTACTGAGGCAAAGAAAGTCAACAAAATGGTTGAAGTTATATTCGCGACATTTGGCCTTCGATGAATCCCATTTTACAAACAAATTATAAAAGTTTTTCCGAACTTTTTATTGTAATGACTTTATTGAACTGATCCAAAACTTAAAAGAACGGACGTACATTTCGCGACGAATTCTTAGTTTGTCGGTGCTTTTGGAGCTACAATTTATTTCTTCCTAGTTCTTCGCTTTTCGAAGATAAATCTGGTTTATTTGTGTAGGATTACTCATGCGGATGGGCACCAGCTTGGCGTCTCCATAAAAATTTCAATAAATTTGGGTAAAAGATATATCTGCACATCTTTAAAAAAAAGGAATGCTGTGGCAAGAATCTTGGCGATAGTCTTTGCATATTTACTTTCTTTCTTTTTCCAGATTCTCGACTTTGAATATTGAACGGTTTTGGTTTTTATTTTGAATGGCGTGACACTAAAACCAGAAATATAAAGCATGGTTTGAGTATTTTATTCCTGTGGAAGTTGTTTTTCTTATCCTTTTCCATTGCACTGGAACATCCGTGAACTGTGCCAATGATAAGGAACGTTCTACAGAAGACATGATTAGATCAGGTACACGAGACTGGTGTACTTACATTCAGAGATGACCATGCTTCAAGGCGTTCTTTATTGTATTTAGGTAGGTTTGTATTTCTAACCGTTTTTTAGTATTAAAATTACAGTGAGGATCAAACCTCTCTTTAATAAGTGAAATATAATAATAACAATAATAATAATAATGATGATGATAATGATTGTTACGAAAAATTGTTGCGTGACTTACGTGATTCGAATCTTCTAGCATATTAATTAGTGCTGTATGATCGTGACTCAGTAATTCTATTTTAAGCCGTTTGCGTATGTTACTGTAAATAGCTTCTTATTGTAATGTTTCTTTATTTAGTAGGGCCGGAAAGTCCTAGACTCTTTCGCCGTAAAGTATACAAGAGAATCGGTGTAGTGTTTAGATGGTTTTATTTCCCAGGAGAGTTGAGAGAATAATCTCGTGAGCCAGTAGTGAAGTGTGACGGAGGTCGCGTGTAAAGTGTCGACGGAGGTCGTGAAGTGTAACAAAGAGGTTATGTGGATGTCTAGGCAGAGGCCGTCTGTTTATTCAAGAGTGACGGAAGTCCAAGTGTAGTTACAAGCCTAGCGTGTGCTTGTTGTGGAGTCCTGTGAGGAATTACTGCATCGTGTGGAATAAATATCCTTGTTGTGTTTTCCGACATCCATGTGTTTTGTTTGGACCAGAAACTACCTACCACTAAAAACATTCGAACTCGTAACAATGATAATGATAATGATAATGATTCAACAAAAAGTTTATTAAAACTTCACAATAATTACTTACAAGATTAAAAAGGTTAAAACAACATTTCAGTAATTATTATTACTATTATTATTATTATTATTATAAATTTAAATATTGCTAATTGGGTTAAAAAAATATATATACATGATACTGATGATGATAAAATTAAAAATTCATTTTGAACGACTTTCCATAAAATAATCAACTGCGCTGTACATCATAAGAAATAAAACTAATGCTTAACGACATAAACTTAAAATGGTTGTAAAAAATTACAAAACATGTTAAAATAGGTAAAAGATAAAATAAGTAATATGCATGTAGCTATATAAAATTCACGTCCGTGAAAGTACCCTGACAGCCATCCAGGGATTTCTTTCAACTGACAAATAACAAGATAACAAATCACTAATAGTAGATAGCAATTGTTCAAACATATATCGTGACTTTAATTGTGTCTCTTATGTTCAGTTAAACAGTACGTTACAGTACGTACTATATTCTATATCTTTTCAAGAGATTCAAGTCCGGGGGAGGGGGGGGGGGGGGGGGGGGGGGGGTACTTCCAGAAATATTGGGTGGGGGTGCGCGGCTTGCGTTCAAAACTCTTATCCTATTTTTGTCCGAAATTTAGGATTTTCCCTATCCTAGGCCTATTTATTACCCGACCGATTTAACGGATTAACTCTGCTTAAAATTCATTCTTACAACACAACATGAAGTGCCCTTCATAAACACGAGTGATGTGAAAAAAGTCGAGTTACTGAAGAGAAAACGGCAAATCTATAAATGTCACGAACTGTAAAAGTCTTGTAGGCTAGTCAACCCATTTTACACAATATTATTGTCCGCCTTGGCAGGCAAGAAATCTGGTAGAAGCTGAAACAGCAGAGATTTGCCAAAGCCAGTGGGTAGAACGGCAACAATATCTTTGCCTTTCAGTAAATATTCAAAACGTTTCACTTGAAGTGGCTTTAAACAAAACGACGCAAAGTTTTAACGATTAAAAGCAGATCCAAGTCGAATAGCACAGACAGTTTCTCTGCCATCTCGATTTTGGCACTTTTGATTATGCAAACCTCGCTAATGTATTACACCCAGGATTTCAGGGTGTAAGATGGGCAACTTTCTCTTGGCCCTCCTCTCAACCCGGTAAATTTTCTTCTCGTCGTCAGAATTAGAGGCGAGTGTGTCGGACAAATATTTGTTAACGGTCGTCCATCCAAATTCGCTCTTGTCAGCTAGCTTAATCGCTTTAACACGCTTGGAAACAAATTCAGTACCTGACTGCAGGACAACTTTAACTTTCTCGTACGATTTCTGCTTGAGAGCATCGGAAGTTTCGTCTGATTTATCCAGCACCCGGAGAGAATGATCCAATTGCAGTTGGTTTCCTATCCTTTTGCTGGTTTCCTATTCCTTTTCCTTTTTTACGTAACATGAAAACACCTCATTGTTAAACACAATAAGAATACCAAATATCTGCTTATCTACGTACCACAGATATTTTGATATTACCTCATGTGCTGTGGTCACTTGGCAGGAAAAGCGGCATTTTGTACCGATGTCCGTGCTTTGTCACTGCGGTACCCAGTCCGCAGTCAGTAGGCCGCATTTTGTCCGCACTCTGCGTTTTATACCTAAGTCTGTGTTTTATACCCATTCCGTAACGCTTAGTCTTCGTTTTATACCTGAGTCCTTGTTTTATACCTAGTCCACAGTCCGCAGTCCGCACTCCGCACTCCGCAGCCCGCAGCCCGCAGCCCTCACTTTTCTGATCATTTATATCAAGATTTTCTTTGAAAGAACTTTGAGGTCACGCATTCTGCTTGTGTCTTGTTCTCGTGTCTCAATATCGCTACTGATGCATACGAATAAAGCTTTCTTTTGTAGGACGGGCTTTCGCAGAGGTTTCAAGGGATCTTTGAGAGTTCTATTCATCCAATAGTTAGCAGTGCATGCTGTTTTGATCACACCCTCGACGAATAACAGAGGAAGCGTGTATAAAAGTACGTGTAAGAAAAGACAAAAATGCCCAGAAATTTCCAGAATAAATATATATTAATATCTTCAGCTAAGACTGTGTGCATGCTGATGTTATGCTGAATCAGGATCACATTTTTTAACAGAGAACACGGCTTAAATTTTCATCATTCCACGTAAAAAGTCTGCACTGAGTCTGCCCAATTTTGCTCGTGGATCAGTGTAATGTAACGCAAATTTAACAATCAGAAAGTACGTACACCTTGATTTATCTGCAGGTTTGTAGAAATTATTCGATATAAATATCCATACCTCAGGCTAAATTCAAAGAGAGGTATCCAAAAATTCTGATTTTAATCTTCGTGAACTGAATTTGTCTTCAATGGCGTATTTAGTTTCAAGTTTTCGTTTCCTGTCATTTCCTAGAAACTGTGGCGAAAGAACTTCAGAAACAGAAACATCTTTCGCGTCTTGACTGTCGGACACGCTCAATGGACTCTGTTGTCGAGCATTTGTAGACCTAGTCACAAAACCCACAATTATGACAAAACAGCGCAATTTGGTGAACTGATGTGAAGAACCTTTGTAGGGTCTCGTCAAACCAAGTATCACTAACACGTCTTCGCTCGGGTCAACGTCGGGAAGTTCGTCATCTACGGCAGTGATTTTATAGTTGTATACTTGGACTGGTGCATCTTCAGTGATTTCACATCTCCGTGCTCCCTTGCTGTCGTTCCCCTTTGTTATTCGTAATTTTCCTCTTTTGCATTGATATACTCCAACAGATGGGCACTTGCTGTGTTCCAAGACGTATTCCCCGTTGAACTGTTTTGGGTTATTGAACACCTCTGTAACTGTTTGATGACTTTGTTCTATCAAAATATCGTACAAATCAACAAGATCAGACCTGTCCAGGGCTTTCGCCGCTCGATCGCCAGCCTTTCTGTAACTAACGAAGATATTATTCACCCGATGTGGATGTGAAATTCCTTCAAGTTCGGGGCTTCTTACCCAAAACAAATGTTTCTCTCCGATGTTTAGATCTTTGTCTTTCGCCGGTAGCCAACGACAAGAACTTTTTCGTAGCATAGGCCTCACTAGCTTATGTCTGTCCATGTCCCAACCGATGTAACAAAACCCATCGCTCATTCTTGCTTTAGCGACAATCATCAACCTCAGGCATGAATCGCCAGGAGGCAGATTGTAGGCCATCTGAAATCAGTTTGTGAAGGGTCTATTTTGTATCCAAATCATAATGTCGGTGAGGAACAGCTTTGCCTTCTGACTGCTTTGCTGACTGCTTAGAAACCCTATAGGGTAATTGGTCATTAAAAAAAACAAACACAAAAAAACGAATACATAGGCACGCAAAGCGTTTGAGTGACCTTTTTGTGAATTAATTACCTTAGCAAACTTTTAACAGTAGGGTGAAGAGTCTTTAGGAACTTACCCCCTTTTAACAGTAGTGGTTAGGTTAATCAAGCAAGTTTGTTTGGTTGTTATGTACAAGTAATAAACCACTCAGTCATACTGCTTCCTTCTTTTCGTTTATTCTACTTTTTTTTTTACTTTACCCTGCTGACCAACTATACCGTTTCGGGTTGAAAACTTGAGAACGTCTACTAGGATAGGCAATTTCCGAACGCACATCCGAACTTCTAGTTTGTGTTTTATGACCATCAGGACAACGTTGTCCTCTGTTTCCATTCTACTGCAGAACCTATTTCCAGGTCTAGGAAAAATAAAACCTGGAAAGGCTCGCTGAATCATCCCTTTGGAAAGTGATTGAAAATCATTAAAAATCTAACGCAGTTGTTCTGTGTCAATTTTATGACTGGCTGCCTGGATAATCAACCGTGCGCTCACGCCCTGAATATATCCTTGGTCAGTTAACTTAAAACGGCCATTCATTAGGTTTTTAAGAATCTGCATTCATTCAGCTTTTAACTGGCGTTTCCAACTCTCTCGAAAAAGTGGGACTGAAAAGGGGTGTATAATGGCCTAAAAACCAGAAGAATTAGGATTAGACCGCACGAGATAGGGGGTGACATGCCTTCAATCCTGATCTCATCCAGACCGCTCTTTTTGCGTTTGCCTTCGAGCCTGTAAGGAAATTTTATTCTTTCCGCCTTAACAGAACGAAATTTATGGAAACCCAGGGTAGGGTCTCCATCGATTCTTCCTCCACCCCCTTGTACTACAATAAGGCTAATTTGGTTAATTCGCTCTCGGAAAAGCCCAGCGATGCAAGAGACCGCAAACGAAAATGCTGCCGGTTTACGCAGGACCTGGAAAAACGGTTTTAAATAAACGCTCCCAAGAGTTTGAAGCTCTCTCAATCAATCAATATTTGAAGCTCTCTCTCTCAATCAATCAATCAATCAAAAAACTTTATTTACCCTCGAATTTACAGAGTGGCACTAAATTGCTAATATCTTCGAGCCTACTACATTTATAACCAATTATAATAAAGAATAAATAATTCTGTGTAACAAACAACTGAGATAACTACCTACCTACCTAGACAACTAACTTGCTAATTATCTTAATGTAAAAAAGTGTAAAATCATTTGTTCCTAGAAGACATCAGTTGCCGAAAAGAAGTAAAATCCTCTCTGTAGGATTTTATAAGCTGCTGAGCTATCTGAATTGTGATTTAGGAAATACTCAGATCGACGACTAGGACGCCATCTGAGATCAGTCAGCTCACCACTAAGCCGTATGCGCGGGGCCTCGCGGGGACTACCTGAGACCAGCGACACCATGCGGCCTGGAGACAACAGTCTGAACAGTAACCTAAGTTTTAGAAAAAGAACAAGTGAAAAGAAAATCGTAGACACTCTTATTCTTCGGCCATTTATACTCAAGTGAAAAGAAGTATATTCAAAACGAAATTGCGTCATGAAGATCGGAAAAGCCAGATTATGCTGGCAGTGCTAAATTTAGCTGGAGATTAAAGCTAAAAATTATGCTCGGTTTTATGCAAGCACAACTGACAAAAGGGTTTGACTAATCTTGTTCCCAGATCTCTTGAGATTTGTGTTTTGACACCAACCTTTGGAGCCCCTTTATGCACTACCATAATACTGTACTCGTCATGATTCTGACCATAAATCGTTTGAGGTTTGATCAAAAATAAGAAACAAACAGCAGCGATAACCATATTAAACTTGAACAATTTTTGATTAAGACTTGACGTTTCATATGTACTCTACATACATTTTCAAAAGGTTTAGTGGTCACGCGCGTACGTGGGAGTCGTCACCAACACCGAAAACATGCATGTGACGGGTTTGTCACACTTGACAGTCACAGGTGGGGGGGAGGGAGGGGTGGAAAACGTGACAGTCACAGGCACTAAGTTGAACCGGTGTTTCACACCGAAGCTGGTTACTTTCTTGAGGAGCCACATTCAGAGTCTTTCTACTCGTGTTTTGAAAGGATATTTGGGCCAAAGGCAGCTAGCGTTAGTCCACTGTTCTACTGGAGACACTTTAACGAAACCATGACAGCGAAAGAGATGTACTTCGCTTTCGGTTCCAACATGAACCCAGACAGGATGAGGGAACGTAAAGCCTTTTTCACTAAACGAGTTGGGGCCAAGTTGTTGGACTACAAGATGAGTTTTACGTTTAGAAGGCCGGATGGATGCGGATCCTGTAACATCAAGCCAGAGAAAAACTCGGTTGTACATGGGGCATTGTACACTGTTGAATCTGGCGGACTTGATAGACTTGATGTCTTCGAAATGGTCTCAAAAGGTTGTTATCGCCGGCAGTGTGTGGTCGTAGAGACTTCAGAGGGGGAAAAAATTGAAGCGACAACTTATGTTGTGACTGATGAGTTTTATCAAGAAGGATTAGTCCCACGGCGAGAATACCTAGACCATTGTTTGGCCGGCAAAGATGTCTTGCCAGCCGAATACTTCGATTTTCTCGAGTCTTATAAGGACGTCTGTAAAGACTAGAACGGAAACAAAATTACTTCAAGTCCAGCTATCCCATGATCACTTTCAATTCTACAAATACTAAAGTATTTAATTTTTCTCTTATGAAAACTGTATTTATTTCTAATCAAAATGAAACAGGGGAAAGAAGAAAATGTCTCATATTTTTGTGTTTCACATGGCGATGATTATGTATTTCACTTTTGTGTTTCATTTTTGCATTTCTCGTGGAGGTTATTCACTGTATCACCACCAGCTGCCGTTGATAATGATTCCAGTTTATTGTTCAACAGGTGGTGAAATAACTAATCACCAGTATGCTACAAATAATTTATTCCATGCAGGCTACTAATTATCACAGTGGCATACCTGCCTACCCCCAGAGTACATAAATCTGGAGACATCTAGAAATCTTTGCATTGTGAGAATGTCATTAAAGACAATGTCCAGGAATAACCTCTGAAAATCACCCAAAATGAGAGACTGGGAGATTTAATGAAAAACTTGGAGACTCCCGGGAAAACCAGGAGAGTTGGCAGGTATACAGTGGCCATTTGTACAGGAGTCAGAAGATTTCATTGAATTTCTCAGTAATGCTGATTCTTGCTCATCCAATTATATTTGCCTTAGAAGAATTAAGCAACTCTAGAGAGTGTCTGTTCTTTGAGCCAGATTAATTTGTGTACTCTCTGCCTACCAAGCGAACAACCCACTTGTGACCCTTAAAATTTTTCCACGCTACTACACACGCACATATCATGCAATTAGAAGGGACCGCACAGCTTCCTGTTTCTGCTATTCATACAGGATTCCTCTGGTACGAGTTCGAAGCATCCATCCTTCTGTAAACTTAACTAATGGTGAGTAATTCAGACAACTGATCATGCATGACCGGTAGAACCTTTGGTATTTCTGTGGAATTAATTATACATGATTCCAACTTCATTGTGAGCCTGTAGGAAATAAGTAAACCAAAAAAACTGATTTTAAACATTCAGAACTACATGTACACTTGACTGTGAACAACTTAAAATGAACACTTGAAAATCTGGGAAATTGCCAGCTTTGCCTGCTCTTCCCTAAAAACGGGTGTCAAGAGTATTTTCTGATTCAACCACAAAAATGTGTCAAATATTAAAAATGCTAAGAATCAGCCAAAACAAGTGCAAAAATGTGCTTAAGCACTGTCTGGGAAATTTGGTGATCTGAATGGGCAGGGTCTATATTTGAGAGACTACCAGGTAAACTGGGTGGGCTGGCATACAGAGATGGACATCACCATTTGGTCTTCATTATTTTTGTCCTTCAGGCTCTATTATCAAGCCGAATTTTAATACAGTTGAACCCCACCATTTCAAACCCTCTTGGGAAATTTTATAATCGATTTTAATCAATCTTCATTAGTTGGTGTGATGTCTTGAGGATTTTACTGTCTTAGCAAATGGATCTTTGGAATGCTTAGTTTGATATTTTGCTTTCAACTGCAAAGTAAAAACAACAACAAACAAACAAAGTGGCATTTGGGCCTTTTGTTCCAGGATTCTCCATTTCCATGATGGTCAAACTGTATGTTGAAAATAACCTACATGGAATATTATTTGTAGCAAATAACTGGTAATTTGCTATTTGATGACCCAGCTTGCAAACATAACGATGGGCATCAAAATATTACATTTGTATCTATCCATATGGTTATGAGTACCAATATAACTTACGAAGACAAACTATGTAGAAATAAGAAAATGGGATGCAAAATTCTCATTCAGATTTTTAGTAGGGCTTTATTACTTTTCTCCTGAGCTAAGGAATCATAGCCCTTCATTTACATGCACAGTTGACCTTGCAAAGTGCTATACAATGATCTTTACAGGGAAAATTCAAGGGAACCTTAAACAGGTAACCCACACCAGAAGATGGTAAAGGGGATAATTATATGAGACATGATCTATGATATAATTTATGTCAGTTAGTAGTAGGTAATCATACAGTTTTGAGTTTAATTTGGAATTAATTTGCTCATGACAAGTGAATTTTTCAAAAAGCTGAAATTGCACAAGCAGCTTCAAGCAATTTCAGCTTTTTGACACTCTCCAGTGCAAATTAATTTCAAATTGAATTACAAAAAACTGTATGATTACTTATTAATAATATTAACATGGGAAAATTTACATGAAAGAACTGCCAGAAGATCTCCCTTGAAGTCATTTCTTTTGCATTTGAGAAAACTTTTTCCATACGAACTTTTTGGCTTAGAAATTTCCCCTTGTCTCTCAGCAAATCACAATCCAGAATTACCAGAATTAATTTGCACTGGTGTTACACTTTTTGTACCGGTGTTACAATATTTGCCCCGGTGTTACACTTGTACTGCACTGCTCTCAGCCAATCAGAATTGAGAAATTTCTTCATGTATATTATTATTTATGAAACAAAAATCAAGATTTACTTCCTGTGATTTTGGGGAAATTACCTTTAATTCTGTAACAGGTCATGAAATGCTGGGGTGGTAAATTGTCCGTACAAAAATACGCCATGTATGTTTTAGCCAAATTTCGCTGGTCTTGTGATGTAAATATTTTTTTATTGATGCTTTCTTGTAGCCTGTGTACAACTGCTCCCTCCGTTGTACACAGGCTACCTTCTTGGAATGTCAATAATTTTCATTAGCAGGGCACATCATATCAGTTTTATCATCCTGTATACGGTATTTTCAAGCTTATCCATTACCACCCCTGAATGGATAACGAATGAAGTGAACATAATTTTATTCATTTTCCATAAAATTCCCAACATACCAAATCAAACCCAACTGAACTGTAATTCAATTGGGCTGAATCAAACTCAATCCACCGATTGAATTCAGTTGAGTTCGGCAATAAAACCAAATCGAATTCACACAAAAATAATTGGACAATCAAACTAAATCGGATGTTTTTATTTCTGAGCTGTTGATTTTTTTAAAACTAGTGTTGAAAATCAGCTAAAAGTTTTTGAGCTTCAGTATAAATCATATTTTTTGTCTTTTCGAGACCACAAATAACCATAATATTTGTTAAAGAAAATTTCTTTACTGAACTCGTATGATCTCATTCAATACATTACAATCTGAAGACTCCTATGAAGACCTAAAACAATTATCTCAAAAGTTAGAAAATACTCTCAGTAGCTATCACCTTTGTTTCACCTACAGTGTATCTTATCTTATTCATTTTTGTCTTATTTGTCCACCTCCCATAACATACTGCATTGCCAATCTCAGTTAATATTATTATTACATGGCTGTTTCTGTAGACTTCATCTGTTTTTGCATTTCCTTTTTTTTTATTTATCTGTAGTGTTGTGTGTATTGTCTTTTTCTTTTACTGATTATCCTGGCCTGCCTCAATTAGCAGCTGATACCTGCTGAGCCAGGGTATTAAGGATTACTTGTAAAATAATAAAATGTTGTTGTTGTTGAACAGTGGGATGCAATCCATTCGATTGTGTTCAACTGAGTTCAGTTTGATTTGTTCATTTGAGTTCAATTGCCAAACTCAATCGAACCCAATCAATGGATCGAGTTTGATTTCCAAACTTTCAATTGACTATGCCGGGAAAGTTTAACCAGGGCCAGATCCAGGACCCCAGCTTATAACAGGCAAACTGAAGCCCTTGTCTTAGTCAGTTTTTCTCCTTTTGGTTGCTCATAGTCATCATAACTAAGAAGAGAATCTAACCATGGCCATGGCTTTACTTGTCACTTTTTCTGGCTATGGCCTATCATCCCCACTCCCCCTCCAATATTTCCACCACCTTATAAATCATAGAGTCTCTTGCATCAACTTTTACAGTGTGTATTAACTGTCAACACTACTTCCAATTCTTGGAAAGGTAGCAGTCTTGTCATGTCTTTGTCGTTTCTAACAATAGTGTTTGGCAACTTTCTTATCTTCTTTATATTCTTAGCCTCGATACCCAGTTCTTCGCAGCACACTTTCTCCAAAGTTTGAAATGAGAGATTTCTTCTGTTAAGATCAACTTCTATAAAGTCCGTTTCATATGTATCGGCAATTCGCAACTTTAACACGATTTCCTCTCCTGAGTGTGCAGCACATGAAGAATATGAATTCGATGAAGAGTTTACGTTGACGCCTTGCTGCTGTCCATTTACCAAAGATAGCTCTTGGTTGTTTGAGTTTGAAATACCTTGCTCTCTGTGTGAAAGTCTTCTAGACTCGTTTTTCGCCGCATAAAAAAACTCCGGATTTCGGAGATAGTTCGGAACAATAGGTAAAGTTTCATTGACTGTGCTTAGGCCAATGTTGCCTTCTTCTCCAAGAATCTGTTTAATACTAGTGCTACTGGATAGCTGGGCTGCATTCTCCCCTTTCTTAGTCAGCAACGTTGTATCAGCCCCTTCTTGCACGAGGTAATTCACGATGTTTGTGTGTCCTCGTTTTGCTGCCCAGTGCAAAGGAGTCCAGCCGTTCATAGCATTTGCTGCATTTATGCTGATCCCTCGTTCGATGAGCACTTTCGCAGTCATTTCGTCGCCGATACAGCAAACTTCACGCAATCTCTCTTCCAACGCTCTCTTATCCTCCATCTTTGGCTTCGCGTTTAGGTCTAGATATAACCACTTCATTCATTGGTTCATTTACATTTGATCAGCCTGCAGTCCAAATACCCAATCACAGCAACCGAAAGAAATTCATAAAGTAGTCCGCTGAGTGGCACGTGCTCGTTCGTGGACGTATAAACAATATGGCGGCTCGTAGACAGAAGGCGGGTGCAACTACGACCCCAACGTATGAGGAAAATTCCGACTTTAAAATACCTGCAGATGTTGATTTGTAAGTATGTATAGATTGTGAAGGATTTTAGATTTTGTTTTATCAACTTTTCTTCCTAAACACGTTTCGTGAAGCATTTAGTAACGTCAATCGATCCTATTGTTTTTGAGTTGTAAATATTTCTGACCAAGCGAAGGTAGCTAGAGTTTCACCGTCATTAGTTTGCTAAAAGTAAATGATCAATCGTTGTAGTTGCTTCTTTCTGAAAGGCCAGTGAAATAACGCTTGTTTAGTCTTAATACCATACGTGTAAGTCACCAGTCATCAGTTCTGTGTAGAGGTCACATGATTCCAAAAAAAATATCTATACCTTACCACGACGGCATGAACCCTTT
>CM042755.1:19035716-19045465 GCA_022496165.2 Catalaphyllia jardinei
CAGTCGAAATCTGGTAACCTAAAGTGCAAACAGGCCCCAGAGTCTCCTGTTTGGCACACTCAGACAAATACTCTGTCACTAACACGCGAGGTCATAATCCCAACAACTGAGGATGGTACTTTCCCCGATGGTGGTATCATCAACACAATCTGGATGTTTACAATCGAAGTGAGTGTGTAGTGAAAGGTTTTGTATGAATTAAGACATTGGACAACAGTAAGTGATTATCAACACATTAATAACTTCGCAGATACTCTTGCTGTTGCTGTAACAAGGTAACAAAGAAAAGAATACCTATTGTGCTAGTCGAAAATGGGCAAACAGCTGGATAAATATATAATGAAAGCTGTTTGGTGCATCAAAATGTAGAACTTGACATTACAAAATGTTACGCTTAAGAGGTCCAAGACCACATGATTTTGTGTGTTCATTTCTAACTACTGCTATGTAAGCATCAATAACTGTTTGTAACATATAAAATACTCTATAATTACACTAATTTCGCAATTTGGGAGGTGAAGTGGCCTCATGGTTAGTGCGCTTGTCTCCGGAATGAGCGGTCTGGGTTTGAGCCCTGGCCGCGGACGTTGTGTTGTGTTCTTGGGCAAGACACTTAACTCTCACAGTTCCTCTCCACCCAGGTGTAAAAATGGGTACTGGTGAATTGTTGGGAGAGTGACTTGCGATGGACTAGCATCCCATCCAGGGGAAGTAGAAATACTTCTAGCCGCTTGATGCTACAGTATCCAGAATAAGCTCCGGCAGCTATGAGCCAGCCTTGGCTCCAAGGCTTCACTTCACACATTCTCGCAATTTAATTCCAGTTTTTGTTTGTGCTATGTTATTAAATATTGAAAATGTATCTGAACTTAGACGATTCTCGTATTGTAACTGAACACCATACACTTAGCCTTTACCCTTGTAATCCTTACACCTGTAATGCCACAAAGGTTGCTAGCTATATCTACTGCAGCTCTAGTCTCCCCCCACCAAAAAAAAATTCTCACTTAGTCAAGTAATTAATTTTAAGTTACCACAGAGGAACTCAGTCCACAACCACCTGACACTTTTTTTACGTTTTTTGGTGACTATTGAATGAGGAGTGTTCATAAATTAAAATGTAAAGGAATAGCATTTTTGCAGTGTAAAACAATATACATCTTTTCATAAACATGAAGATACCTTGTTCAACAGTCACTGTAAGTTATATTTGTTGTTCTTTGAAGCATTCCTTCCAAGTACATTTGCAATGTACATGGTCCTTTTGTCCTATGGTGGATGGTTTGCAGGAAATTATGCAGTAAGTTCTTTTCACTTCATCAGTATGTCTTACATGTAGTTTCTTTATGTTCTTGTGCTAACATAGCTGAATCACGTGAGCTATCCCAATATTATTTTTGGCTGGCAGTGACTTTGTACCTGAAATGTACAAATTTTGTACTTTTGCGAGCTTCCCTTGAATTAAATTATTGACTGTATGACTGTACGTAATTTTTCATGAAGATAAACACTTATTGTAGAGCACAACTTGCAGCTTTGCAACAAGTCTTGCCATCTGCACACATTGTTTTTAAATTATCTTTGATGCTTGTAACTTAAATAACCAGTGATGATCATAATCCTTCAAATATTTTCGCTTGTGTGCGATCGGTTGAAATGCATCTCGTGACTGAATTTTCCTAACTAAAACTGTGGAATATCCGAGAATATTCTCCCAATTTTCAAAACTGCACATTTTGGGAAAAATATTTGAAGGGTAATAAACCCAATAGCCTCCCTTTTGACTTTGCAAATATGCTCAGATATTTGTCCTTGGACATTTTCTGTTCCTGAAAGCTCACAGTTTTCCTTTGAGCCACACTCTTGGAGAACTGCAAACAGATATCCAAGCATATTTCCGTGTCAAATAGAAGGTAGTGTTTACATTGTATTTATTATTAATAATACTCTGAATATTACTCTCCTTAAAGGTTGCTGTTTTAGCGACAGCAGCTGGTGCACTGATTGGCTGGCCATTTAGTGCAATTCTTGGGTAAGGACGATCTCTTTGGCTTTGAAGTAGTGTAGCTGTATATAAGTCATAGCAGCCCATCAAAGTTATGCGACTGTGTAGAATTCAAGCAGTTGCAAAAATAAAGTTTGGACAAAGTGCTGGACTTAAGATTGATAGATCCAGGCTTGGGCTTGAGCGAGGTTTCGTGAAAGTAAGTTTCATAGTTACTTAACTGCAATGATCCCTTCTATCTTGAAATCTCTCTCACACAGAGCAATACAGGTAATGTTTTATAAATTCTCTTGCAGTTTACTAGTTGTAGTTGAAGTTAGAAAGTTGCTAATGTACAGTTACCGCGGCAATGATTTGATTTAATGCCAAGGCACCTGTTTACTTTTGGTTCCTCAAGGGATTGTGCTTATTTGAGACAGGGTGCTTTTAAATTTGGGACAGGGACCTTATTTCTTTTTTGAGAAACAGCCGAATGTGCAAAACAAAACTTGAAGAATAGATCATTCATTTGAAGGAATTCTGCACTTACATGGACACAGTTTTAGGGAAACTAAGACACAGATCCCAGTGACTGTTTTCATAATGTGGCATTACGTGTGTGAACAAATTAAGGAAGATGAACCTCCATTGATACATACATGTACTCTGGCAGCACTGTAATGTTATAGAATGGGAGCACTTATTGGAATTAGGGGTGCTTATTATGAAAGATGAACTGATCAACATGACAAGCGTGGGAGAAGAAAAAATCTGAGTCCTCAACAGGAATCGAACCCATGACCTCCCGAACACCGCGCAGGTGCTCTATCCACTGAGCTACGAGAACTCATGGCAAGCAAGGTCATTTATAATAACTGAGTTGATGTTAGTTTGAAAATTGGTATCTAATTAACTAGATTTTTGTGACCTCATGTCCATCCTTTCCTTCGGCTAGACAAATACATGTATCTCAAGTATTTGAAGCAGCATGTCATCGCATCACATTTCCAAACACGTCAAACTTTGTCCAAATTACCCCACTGTGAGTCACAACATAATTCATCTTTCTTGAAGTCAGTGTCTGGAAATGTGAAGAAGCACCGGCTCTTAAATTTGGTATATTACATGAAATAATGTCAAACTGTTTTCCTTTTTTTAGGGTTCCTATTGCTTGGGATATTTTAGTTCGTCAAAGAAGAATAATGTATTTTATGCAGCTATGTCTCATATCTCTTATAGTATTTTTGGTAAGTGACTTGGAGAGTGTGAGTGAGGCTGTGTTCTAGAACTCTGATAGAAACCCATAACAAATGCAAATAGTTGTCTTGCTGATTCTGAGGCCAACAAGAATCGTAGTAAAAGAGTGCTTTTCCTATCCATTAGAACTAACATGTAAACAAATAATTATACTATGATACTATGGAGATAAAACTGATTTACAGAGGATTTCTAATTCTCCCCCGCATCGATTATTTTGTTTTCCCATTCACCAATTAGATAATAAGCACAAATATGCATGTAAATTGAGAGGAAAATTATCTAATATTTTAGTATAAATCTACTAGACATTGAAAACTTGATCTAAATCTGCCGAAGCAATGCCAGTTTTTTAACAACTACTTGCTATCTTCAACAGAAGTAATAGTGAGTAGTGTACCCTATCCAGAATGGCATTTGTGATACTTGTGTTGTAGATTTACACTAAAACTTATTAATGGAAACAGGAATTTTTCTTAATGTTTCTTAACTTCAATTTTCTTCAACATTTTATCATCCAAAGCTGTAATCAGCACCTATTTCCCCTCCCTAACATTTGAAATCACACCTAGACTTTCAAAAAAGTCTTTTGTCTTGTTTATTCAGTACCCCCATACAAAGGATTGTTCCTACTTGGAACCAATTTGAGTGACCCAAAAATGGATTGCTGCGCTTTGACCAATCACAGTAGCCATGAACGTTCCTTGGGGTTAGAAGTGTCAACAAAATGTGACTTGCAGTTGACTTCAATATAGGCCAGGGTCAATTGCGAAAGCGATTTTGAGGAAGGCCAGGGAATATTCTGTACTGCACGACCTAACCAGCACAAGACAACTTGGAAGTGTATCTTTCTGGAAGAGATTTGTTAATTTCTGCTCAACTGGAGCTAGGAAAAGTTTGATGCTAGAGCTAGCTCAGCACACTTTTGATTGTTTGAGAAAACAATCAAATGGAGAAAATTCCTGCAAAAGCAACATGGTCGTCTTGTTGCTTGTGATTCTGCTGATTTCACTCATGAAAGATCAGGTCTTGAACCTAAACGTCTTTGGCATTTCATTGTTTACATAGTAGATTGTTCAGATCAATAGTGGCAGGGCATTTCAGTTAACAAAAGATATAGATATGTTCTTCAATTCAAATAAAGGATTTGCAAACTTAAGGTAATCTGAGACACCAGTTTTAAGTCACTACTCCTCATTTTTAGCACAAAACACAAACAAATACCCTTCAAGCGAGACAAGTCAAACCCTCGGGACTTTGTAGCTTGCTCTTGTGGCCTAAAACCTTGCAGATTACTTTGCTTGCTTAGCTATTCTACCCTGAAACTCATCAGGTCGACTTGTGACATGTCTAGATCTCACCCATCAGTGATATATAATATAACTGCAAGAATAAGCCTGCATTGAGTCTGGTGCAGAACTAGATGAGACCTTTTTTCACAGCTTGTGCTTGTGATCCTAACACAAGCCTGCTCACTGGCTAGTTTTGTGCAGTGCTCAATGTCCATGTACATCTTTTCTAAATAAGTTCCAAAACTACGGCATAAATAAAATATATTTAGGTGTCTAAAAGTTAAATTAGTTTTAAATTGTTTTTCTTTGTTCTTTTTAGGGTCCTCTAGTGTACATAGATTCTTTTTTCTATGGCAAGACAGTGATTGCTCCTCTGGGTATAGTCTTGTACAATGTGTTTGGAAAAGGAGGCCCAAATCTCTATGGTGAGGTTTAACAAAGTTTCACCTTTACACACAACTGAATACTTGTGGGAATCTTTTCATTTTGAATGAAAGACTCTGATTGATAAATTATTGTGAATTAAATACTGTAGTGTGTACTTCAAGTCTAATATTTCAAGTAGTTTTCCGGAGGTACAGTAGAACCTCCATTAATTTTGTGACCACCTCTTGTAAGCAATCATCTCTCCTCTGCCATGACCAGTCACAAGATACCAAAATTTTCCAAATCATGTATCACTACATTTGGAACCTCTTGTAAGCAAAACCATCTCTCATAAGCGACCACAACCACTTTTAGAGCTAAAAGTTTGAAACTTTCTTTGTTTTTAACCTTCCGTAAGCAGCAAAGTGTTGACCCTCTATGGTCTAAGCTCCTGTAAGTGACCACCTCCCTTAAATGAACACCCAGGGTTGACATTTTGGGTGGATGCTTACAAGAGGCTCAGCTGTATTTAAAAACATCACAAAGAAAGCTCAGTAGCACTTTTTGAGGAATTTAATACCAAGGGTTATTTAGATTTAAAAAGAATTTAGGACTCGTCTCATTGAAGGGTAAGTAGATATAGAGTTCCAGCTTTCAGTGAAAGTCTGATCAGTTCCACAAGACACTTTGTTCAGTCATTAGCTTGCGTGAACTACAAAATTACTTGCAAAAAATGTTGGACAACTTATCTCAGAAATGTGGATGGGGGAAAGTGTTTTTGCCTAGCAGGTAAAAAGGTAAAGTCTGCATATATGAGCCAAGTGGCCCATTGGCGCAGGCTGGAGTGTATTCTGGTTTCCTTAGCATGAAGTGACTAGGAGTATTTCTGATCCCCCCTGGATGGGATGCTAGTCCATCGCAGGGTTACCCCCAGCATTAAGTTCACCGGTACCAATTTATACACCTTGGTGGAGAGAGGCACTATGAGAGTAAAGTGACTTGTCCAAGAACACAACAATGTCTGCAGCTAAGGCTCAAGCCCAGACTGCTTGATTCGGAGATGAGCACACTAATCATAAGCCTACAGTGCTTCCTTTTTTTCGCCGCAGTTACACTTAAATTACAGATACCATCTTTTTTTTTATAAGAGATGAAACAAGCAAATGCAAACAGTAATAAGCTATGACCACTATTATCACTACATATGTAGAACACACACTGATATTTTAGCATTTTATATCACAGGTGTGGAACCATGGACATTTTACTTCTTGAATGGGTTTTTAAACTTCAACCTTGTATTTCCGATGGCACTCCTCGCTCTGCCAGCTTGCGTAAGTATTATCAATGATTGAATGTACAATAAAAAACACCCTAGCTGTTATTACAAAGGAAAGTTATATTTCACATACACCTGGGTAACAGTAGTAAATTTTGTCAGCAATGCAGGCTACAGTGATATCAAGATTGATTTAGGCTTTGGTAGATTTTGTGTCTCTCTGCAAAGGGATTTATTGAATAAATGCATCAGATGAAATCTGATAGGAAATCAAGCAGTTTCAAACCTTGTACAAGATCAAATGATTTAAAATATTTTATACCGGTAGTCTTTTTTGAATTTTTTAAATTTTCCAAAATTTAAGGTGGCTCTGAACCCCCTTTGCAGAATTTTCTAAACTTTGCAAAAAGTTGCATCTTATCATGGTAATTACAATTCGATAATAAAAATGGGGGTCACCGAGCTCGTTTTTGAGTTATACGCGCTTAAAGCTAAAATTAAGGGTATTTTTAGCAGGTCATATTGTTGCTATAGTAATCTATTGTGCCCAAAAATTAACAGCAACTTGATGATTGGGCAGTTTGTTGATCCCATGATTTTGGCATCAACCGTTAAAGAGTGGTTATAACGAGCCATCAAACTGTAAGTCTTGGAAAGTACTGGAAACTGTTTCTAACCAACTTAAGTTACATCATTCAATAGTTGCCTGAAATAACACCAAAACCAATTTCCAATAGGAACTTGAGAAAATGATTTTCGAAGTTTAGAGAAATTGTGCAAACATAGGTAAAATTTCATGACCAGTCTCATTTCACTAAATATTTTCAAGTCTTCTCATATGGATTTCAAAATTTATTTTTCACATTTGGTGCGGTTAGGAATGATTTTTTGTACTATAGACTATATTTGAAATAGTTGTACAGAAGGTTGCTACACGATGTAAATAATCTCAATACAATGTTTTTGCCTTCTGATGGATTCCTTCTTAAGCTCTGTAGAAGCAGAGAAATAAGATACAGACACTCAGAGAAATGAAAATAACGGAATTGGATCATTACAGTTGCAAAATTCATATACAAAAGAGGTAAACCAAGACAACAGTTTTAACTGATGTTCTTGATAAACTATGAAAATGTCTAAATTTTACGTACATTTTACTTTGGGCAGATATTTGTCAAGCTGGTGACAACACAGACACAGGAAAAGAAATGTAGGTGAATTTGAAAAACCAAACAACCCAACAAATTTAGTGGTTTTGTTAAAGGGACACAGTCAGCTTTGGGACCGAGCTGACCTGGACATTAGTTTTCTCACTTTGAAAAGAGTTCACCCCAACCTGAAATCAAAGTACATCTGGAATTCCGCTGCAATCTTTGTAGTGTTTTGATTGATCTTCAATCATTTCCTAAAAATCTGGAAGCAGGAAGCTGTAGAGCACTCGAGAAGTAGGGAAAAACACGAGATGCAGTAGAATGTTTTTCCCTACTTCTTGAGTGCTCTTCCGTTTCCTAAATGCTTTACAACTGAACAGAGTACAGTCGAGGCTTCTTTATCTGTTTTATGATGAAGAATCCAATAATTTCCTCACGCATTCGCTGAATTTTCAAACCAAACTTTATTTTCCAAAATACAGTTAACTACATGTACTTACTGCAACTCTAGAAACATAATATTAAATTGCTAAACTCAATAAACTCTAGATGCGGAGGGCAAAATTTGGTCAAGCATTCCTTTTGACGACAAATGGATTTACTACAAGAAGTAAATTAATTTATGCCTCATTGTTCCATTCTTGAAATGAATACTTCATTTTTTGCTATGTTTTATTTTATTCAACAATTTGGTGCTCAGAATTTCATGTACAATATATCTGTCATAATGCTAATTAGTTTCTTGCATTCGATATTTAGTTCCTTCCTCAGTGCTACCTGTGTGGTTGTCGTTGTCAGGAATGTACATCTGGATTTTCATTTTCTTCACAAGGCCTCACAAGGTACAGTTTGTTTGATAGTCCAGTGAATGCCCTTTCTCTGCTCTCTCTCTTCTTAGTCCACTGTCTGTGACACATAGGTGATGTACGTGTGTGCCAGTCTGAGAGACTGGTCAAGGCAGTGCTAAAATTATGACTACCTTGTGCCTTCACTCTTTTACGAAGTGCTACTGGGACAACAAGGTGAAGTTATCAAGTGAATTGCTGAAGGAAAACAAATCGGAAGATTTTGTGCAAAAAGGACATACATGTATATCCCGTTAAGGGTGATATGCGCCCTTTTTGCACGAAATCCTGTATTAATTTGTGATCATTGATTTTTAGCAATTTCTCCAAGAGAAGACTAAATACTTACACAGAGTCAGAAAAAGTCTGCAATATGACAGGGTCATGGGTTTGAATCCCTTTTAACCTTGAATGGGCCTTTTTGCGATATGGCAGCCATTTTGATTTTTATTGTTCCAGTAGCAATTATTGCATGCTCATGGCCAGTTCAAAAATCATTTTGAATTATTTTAGCCTTTTTGGATGAAAGCTGTCAAAGCTAAATGTAAAATTTGGAAAAGAAAACAGACGAAAAGCCGCTTAATTTCATTTCATTTGTTTCTTTTCAATAAGCCCGCTTGTTTAGAGAAAAATTTTAACGGACGACTACTATCCATCCAAATTTAGTGGCGAACTATATGTTCAACAACGAAAATAACAAACAACAAATATGCCAATTTGTTTATTTGTTCCTGGAAACGTTTATATACCGCAATTGCTTAAATTGGCACCCAGCTTTAAATAAGCGCCCCTCCTAAGGATTAAAATTTGGAATAAGTGCCCCCCTTACCCCAAGAAATAACGAGGTTCGGTACTCAGTACGATAAAGGAGGTTTAACGTTTACGGTGCTTTTAATCAATGTGACATTCGTAATATCGTAGTACAAAATTAATGTTCTTCAAAGTTGTACAGGTTTGCCTCTAATTTCCTCGATAGAAATATCCATGTGAGTACTGCACATTTCACGATGGCATATGCATTGTTAGAAGTGTTCTAGTGAAGAAGTACAATATAGTTTTGACGGGCAACTCAAAAACATCTCGAGAACGTTTCAATTTTCACAAATAGTTATTTTCTTTAATGTCTCTAAAATTTTTATTTGTTAGTTTCGGTTAAATGGAAATATAAAAATATTGTCATTTTGTAGCCAAAAATTGGTAAACGAAATAAGCGTTCCCCTTCAAATATACGCCCCCACCTCACCTCTCGCCTTAGGGCCTAAGAGGGTCACCCTTCTAAACGGGGCAAAAGATACCTTTACATGCAAAGTCTTGTCCCTAAGGCTATCGCGATTATTGGATTTGGCGCCAAGGGAGACAACTGCACGAAAAGCAAGTATTTTGGCGGTAAATTAAATTTTCCTTGCGCTTGCCTCTTTGGCTGCGGTTCATGATCATTTAGGTCTTTTTTTCGAAATGTCGACACTGTTCTTACAGAGGTTCGTGGTGATCTGACAGTAATCCGATCCCACAAAAGTTGACCCTTTTACTAGGGTGACCCTACCTCAAGTGTTTATATGGCAAAAAGTTGGCCCT
>CM042755.1:19045475-19123502 GCA_022496165.2 Catalaphyllia jardinei
TTTATTTCAAATACGAATTCTTTCATATATACTTTACATCAATTCACTGCACGGGAAGAAATGAACTCAATAAATTGACCACGCTCCCAATGAATGGCTTCATAGTGCAGTTGGTAGAGCATCGCACCTGTATTTCGAGGAGGTCACGGGTTCGAATCCCTTTAAAGCCCTGATTTTTTCAGGCTTCTTCCCAATTGCTTAAATTGTAAAATTAACGGCGATGATCATTCTTAATTGTTGATTTCATTCAAGAAATCAGCAGCTTATCATTGTGTCTGTCTTTTTGCCTTAGGAGGAGAGATTTTTGTTTCCTGTTTACCCATTCATCTGTTTATGTGGAGCTGTAACTCTCACAGAGGCACAGGTATGTAAGCCATGCATTTGAGTTTCTTAAACGATATCACTAGGAAGGCAATTGGTTTCCACGGGCACTGCCAGGTAATACTGTAAGGATTAAACTTCTCTATACAAAAACACTCAAGGAACGGTATATTTGTTTTGGGCTGCCCCTCGTCAGCTATCACTTGATAGAAATCTGGAAATTATTATGATCTCGGGAAATTATTACTCTGCGAGCAGGCTTACGTCGGGCGCAAGCACAAGCGCGCGGTAGCCGCACGCGAAATCGAGCGTCGAAGCCTCTTCACCAGACTCCTTCCCGCCGGATTGCTTTGCTCTTCGCCGCTCGCGTGCGTGACTCAAAGGTGGGTCTGCTCGCCTGCTAGGAAGTTATGAGCTCAAGATTTGTTAAATACACGATTAGTCAGTCGGTGCACAGATTAATTATGAACTGAATGGTTTATTGATGTACTCTACAGAAACTGTTCCATAGCATGTTCTTCAGTAACAGTCGACATCATTACTCAGCCTCTTCAACATGGTTTGCAGTTTTTGTCAGTGTTGTTTTCTCACTGTTGGCTCTATCAAGATCAAGCGCATTATACTATGGTGAGATGCAGTTGTCCAGTGGTTGTAGTGTACCCATTGTGGTTCAATATTACCCTTGTACAATGTAGTCATTTCCCCTGTTTCATAGTTAAGTGCATGGAATCCCGATTTTTGGAATTCTCGATTTTTGGAATGCCCTGATAACTTGAATCAAGAGCCATTCACCCTCCCCTCAGTCCAACACTGTAAAATTACCCCCCCCCCTCCCAAAAAGTAAGAAAAATAAATTTTCGAGCTATCCGATTTTGTTTTAACCAGTTTTTGTTTTCCTTGGTAGTTTAAAAACTGGTGATTCCATTTTACGTTACCATAAATCAGGGAAACATTGAATTGTGCCATGGGTAAAATCACAACTCCTGGCTAACAAGTATACAGTGCAATCCTGATTTTCGAACCCTCGCGGGAAATGAAACTCTCAGATATCTAGTTTCAAAACATCAAAGGACTTTCTTTAGTAATAGTGATTTTTTTTCTTTAGTAATAGTGAAGATATTTTTTGTTTACGAACATTGCTTTTGTTATTTAAGTGTTGAAAACGTTAAACAAAAGGACTCTTTGTTTCGCCAGCCAATAGTTCTCTGGTTGGTATATAGTAACAATAGGTGACGTCACTGATATCTTTGCTCTACTGTAAAATACCCCTTAAAAGCTCTAGACTTATACAACTTCATAAGGGATTTTCGATGAGCTTATAAATTGCGTGACTTATATTAGAGGGAGCTGATAACCGTAGTGTGCCGCTTATAACCCGAGGGCTTGTCGACTTGGTGGGGCTTATAAACAGAGGGGCTTATATCCGAGGGAGCTTATAACAGGAATGAAAAAATTGTTTCGAAAGGAGCTGTAAAAGCACAAGATGATTGAAGTAGGTTTTTCATGGACTGGTAATTGAGCTCTAAAGCATCATAATAAAACAAATTCACAAGCTAGATTGGGGCATATATCAGGGGGCGGGGGAGGGGGAGCTAGTGAACGGATGTGTTTTTGGTTTACAGCTAGATGACCCATAATTGGAGAGGCTTATTCTTGGGCTGCACGTGACATCATTTTCTAAAATCCTATAGAGCCACTAAAGTTATAATCTTTATCAGCCATGAGAGGGGGGTATCTGTTATATCTGTTAACAACTTTTCAGCTCAATAACTTTGTCTACAAACAGCCACATAGAGCTATGAAGGTGTTTCTCGAAAAATATCTACTTATTATGGGATTTTTAGCTTTTTTTGAAGTTAAAGTGTTAGGAAAAATGCTTATTCAAATGTTAGCTTGATCAGTTCAGATAATCGGTGGCCTAGATGGCTAAAGTAAGTTCCAGACGTTTACACTAGTTTCCGGCCGCCATGTTGGTCTCCCTGAGGTACACCAACATGGCGGCTCCCTACTGGGCTCTAGATTTTGTGCAGAATATTTCGACAAATGTTTGAAGTTTGGGAAGACCTACAGATCTAAAACTTGGAGAAGTGTCTTGTCTCCTATAACATCAAATTTCTTGACTTCATATACTGAATGGTTTTCGAATTATTTTGCGTTACAGTGCAACCCAAGAATAAAGGGCAGTTTTAAAAGTGAAGGTAGTTTAATATGTGACATTGTAACCTTGTTTACTACGTTGGTTGCCTAGGCTACCATGCTCCTCTTGAATTGTACATCGAGCTGAACCACATGTCGTCAAAGCTTGAGCAGCCCCTACCCCCTGACAAGGAAATTAACTTGTGTGTTGGAAAGGAGTGGTACAGATTTCCAAGCAGCTTCTTCTTACCTTCCGAAAGGTATTACCTGTTGTACACCCCTTAGGGTGTATTTTGATTTTTTAAACATTACGGCCTTAGTAGGAGGGGGGGGGGGGGGACCTGAGTGTGCCACATCTCTTTTTTTGGCCTAAATATTCCTAGTTAATCCCGCTTATTTCAGTCGCAAAAATTCATGATTTTCCTACAAACACGTGATATCCCTTTATATCTGATTTAAATGTCCCATATTCCATTAATTTTCTCCCCAAATATCCAATTATCCCATATTCCGAAAAACCCCAAAAGAGCCTCGACCTTAAAGTGGGCTTGGCGGCCTAATGGACTCGCCCAGTTGCGAACACGTGAGCTAAATCCCAATGGTTGCCAGTCTTCATCCTGAATGGATATCTAATGAATTCTTAAGATTTTTTTTAACTTTGCCCTAGATGGTACCTGAAGTTTATTCGTTCTGAGTTTCGTGGTCAGTTACCAAAGCCTTACAGTGAAGGAAGCAATGCCACGAAAATTATTCCCACACATATGAACGACATGAATAAAGAAGAGACTACACGATATGTAAGTGCTATGTACTCTGTTATTTATTTCTCTTTCGGGAAAATAACATGGAAAGTTTGTTCTCGTTAGTGTCGAATAAGATTTTTCAACTACGTTTCGGTTTTAAGCCTTCTTGAAGGGTTCAGCCCAAAATCAACAGCAAAGACTTAAATCCTTTAGGTTTTGTCATGTTTATGCAAGCCATAGAGACATTCTCTAAACACGGCCATGTTTTAGTTTGTTGTTTGATTTTGTTATTATACACAGTTAAACCCCAAGAAATAGTTCGAAATGGCGAGAGTTCAAAATGGCAGATAGTAAATTACTGAAGGGAAAATCCAAGGGAAATGGTTTTGTGTTCAAAAGAACGGGGAATTCGAAATAACCGTGTGCGAATCACCGGGGTTGAACGAAGTGTGAATGTAGTGTAAGTATGTTGTAATGTATTTTATGTAGACCTACATGAAGCTTACCTGGATTAATTTTTCTTTGCTCCCATTTTCCTGACCATGGTGATGTCCAACCAGAAAGCAATTACTACTTTGGCCACCACTCAAATGTTATGAATTTTATTCCCTTACGGCTTTACAAATATTTCTTCACTAGTTTTTACTATTGTTATTATTTTAGCTATAAAATGTATTTAAAGCCCTATGTAGTGTAGATAAAAGAATTCAATCGAATTGACATGATTAACCTGTTTTCCTTCTTTGCACCGCAAGTTGGAAAACATCGTTAATTAAGGGGTTTTTTATTTTAACAGATATCTATCACAAAATGCGACTTCCTCGTGGATTTAGAGACACAAAGAGAAACCGAACGTGAACCAAACTTTGTTAAACGAACGAAAGACTGGGAAGTGGTGCTTAAAAAGCCATTTCTAGATGCAGAAAAGTAAGTTATGCGTTACTTTATTTAAATGAAAGCCTCGCCTTTGTTTTTCTAAACCCGCGATTTTCTTAAAAGTGGTTGAAACCAGATAGCGTCAAGCTGACGAGTATGCTGCGCTCGATTCACTACTTGCACAATACCGTATTGGGCCATAATACACCTCTTTAACCCCCCTAAAATTTTGCATACTCATTGTTTGCAATTTCTCCTGGGACATGAACATGTCCCAAGAGTAATCTAAAACAATGCCTATGCAAATTTTTTTGGGGTAAAAGAGGTGTATTATGGGATTTGTGCAAGTAGAGAATGGGATTTTGAACTCTCGTGCAATGCTCTAATTGGTTAAAGGCATGGGAAACCGTCGGGTTACTTTTAGTGCAATTTGTCAATGGAGGCACTTGTCCCGCTGCTTGCGTGCTGGCTAGAACTTCATCAGTCTTCTCAGAACATTTCCTTTCATCTTCAGTGTCGTCAATCTTTTTCCCGGGTATCTTTCACTTCTTTCATTTTAATCGTGACTTAACGTTCTTCGAACGAGATTACCGTGGGAAGCGAATATTAGTCGTGAGATTTACTATTTTTAGTTTTAGTGTGACGTCTATCTTATTGCCCTCAGGATTACGTTACGTTTGACCGACCTACCAGTGTACTGGGCTCTCCCTTAGTAACCGTTTAAAATGGTCACTCGGAGTATGAGAGACCCTGGGAACGAGGTTGATGTGTGTTCTCCAACCTGAGACACTGACTTTCCAAGCGCAGTATCTGTCTTGTGTCACACATTATTGGTCTAAAACAAAACTGCTTGTTTTCTTTTTCAGATCTCACCGGCTTTTCAGAGCGTATTACATTCCTTTCGTGTCCCACCGGTACACAAAGTATATAAATTATGTCTTACTGAGATCACTGAGGAAGACGAGTTCAAAAGCAAAGAAAGGAAAAGAGAAAAAATATATTGCAAGGGATGACGAAACTAACACGTGACTGACACTGTGTGTGACAACTAAACATTGCTCTTTCTTTGCTCTCAGATATGCATGTAACAGTTTTTTTTTTTACACGAAGTCCCGAACTTTTTCCGACGACGATGTCCGTGGTCTGTCGGGTTGCCTTCTTCGGATAAATCGTGGCCACGAGCACAATTGAACATACCAGGTTCCTCGCGGATGTTCACGGCCATCCTAGTTAGTCGAGTAAATAGTTCAAGCTTCATGACCTGCAGGAATCTCCTCCAATCTGAACCGGTCGTCTGCGTTCCTTACCACTTTGTGGCCATCTTTGTCTTTCAATTTGGAACTAATCTTGTCCCTCGCAAAATTACAACGATTAAGTATCGTCCATTATTTGTTTTTTTCTTTTGCGCTCATTTGCTACGAAATACGACACGTATCGCAGTCAAAATATTAGGTCTATAACTCAGTGGAATGTTCCCAAGCGATGTCACTGATTTTTAAGTTAAACGTTTTTTCGTTCGGGCGTTCAGTTTTCGTTCAAAATTACTTGTTGAATTGAAAATAACTGAATGGTTTGAATAGAGAAGTTTACTTTAATATTTGACAGCTTGGCAGATAAAGTCAGAATAGAGCGGCCTTTTGTAAAATATTTCAGGGATATTTATCACAGTAGCTTCCCAGAAAAACGTGCTAATTCAGTTGAGCTTGTGCACTCGTTGTACATAGATTCCACGAGAAAGAGAAAGCATAAATCTGTAGATAATTGGATGGGAAGCTTGTACAGCTAGTAAGGGGTGCCAGTCATTACACAACACTGTTAGCATAATCAAGGAAATTCGTTTGGATCCTGTTTTTTCACAACTCCAAGCAATCTTTAAAGCAAGGAAAATGCAAAAGAGAGTTACATTTGGCACTAGTACAATATTTCATATCTTTTTCAAACTTTGAATCGTCCTTTAGCTGCGCTGTTACAACTGTTCTTTTCTCGGGACAAACGGCGACTGTGGATAAATATTCGTTTATTGTCTCACGCCAAATGTAGGATAGTGCGTCTTGTGTATTAGCTTCTTTAAGTACGTTTGGATACAAATGCAGTAAATTAGCAGCACATTAAATCCATTTGATTTTCAACGTTGCTGTTCTATAAAAGAATATCTTGTACCCATAATATAATAGTATTTTACAACATTTTTGAATTGAAAACGGCATCTGATCAACATGAGCAACCAATATATATATTGTATTTTTAATGTAGAGTTTTGATTTTTAATATATCATATATCTTTACTCCCAAGTTCTGTGCAAAGACAATACTTTCTTTTTGAAATATGTGAATAAATTATTTTGATAACTTAACTCATGAATGGAAGTTCATTTACTATGAATAACATCTCTTTTTTTCACTCTCTTTCATCCCAAAACACCAGTACACGGTAGTGAATGACTGAATAATAAAGTCGTGCTTTGCATAGAAATGAATTCTTGCTGTTTACAATTTCTCTTGTACTGTCTGTAAGTTGTTCATGAAGACAATAGAGACCTTTACATTCTAAGTATGTGATCTAATATTAGAGAAATTAAGATGACGTTTACGGCAGACGGCAAACAGCAAAGATGACCTCTAAATTTGTGTGCTTTTCTTCTAATCTTTAATTAAATCACAAAATAGAAAAATGTCACCTACTATTCACCACAAACACAAATATTTTCACTCTACTTTTCAAAGAGCTAAACAGACCGCAATAGTTTCATTTTTGCCGTTTGACATAACGTCATGCTCAATCTCTCTATACTGAGTAAAACCTTACGCGCGTATGGAGCATTGTAATTTTGGTTGGAAAGACTTGCCATGTAGTTGAGTTAGAAGTAAGTGTTATTCTTAAAATGACGTTTAATGCCAGAATAAAATCACCCGTTAATACCGCCATTAAGCGTCATTTGAACAATAACTTTTACTTTTAGTCGGTAAAGGCCGCTACGCAGTCTATTCATTATACTATTCACGTGGCGGTGCTTGTGTTTCTTGCGCGTGTAAAACAGTTTTGGCAGGGCAGACAGGGTAACCGTGCGCGCTGTAAAAACAATGGTGGTGACTCTACGCGCGCGTGAACCACTCATTTTGGCGGGAAAAAACGTGGCAACCTTGCACGCATGTGAACCAGTGACATTTTACCGGCTAACGTAATCTCGTAATCGGGTGTGTGAAGGTCTGTGTTATCCATAGTTGATGATTTTGTGTATTCTCATAACCTGTCAGCTTGGCATTCCATTGATATTGTTAGGAGAATTAAGATCTGAATAGTTGCAATTAAAGTATAAAGTACCGTCGCTTGCAACTAAGCGGGAACACGTGACGCCGAAACATGCTGTTATTGGGTGTCAAACGTGCCATGATTTGTCATGTAACATTTTAAAGTTAAGCATACCGTAAAGCGATCTTTTTTTCGTGACCATGTTTAAAATCAGTCGTCAATGTCCTTCTGGGATCTATACTGAAAGACTCTGAGGGTCTTTCTGCCTTTACTTTTAGCGCGAAAGTTCGCGCATCGGCCTAATAAACTTGCAATGTTTGATGGCCAATCATGCCACGTTTGACACCCAATTAGAGCATGTTTTGGCGTCACTTGTTCATGCTAGCACAGTCTAGATGTATTTTAACTAACGATAGACTAGTACAGTTATGTCTCTCTTTCCCATGAGAGGAGATTGCGGTGGCAATTTACTGAGGGGTGGGCTGCAGTGTGTTTACGGTCTGGGGAAAGGGGGGTTAGTATATTTTGCGTTCTCTTAAACCTGCCAGCCCCCCAGCCCCGCTCGTTAGAATTAATTTTCACCCCAGGTCGCGCTCGCAATGTGAAAGTAAAGATCTCAAAACGAAACTCGCGGTGAAACAATGGACTATAAACAGTACAGACTTAATTTGTCGCCAATTGGCGTCATTTTAAATTACCAATCAAACTCGACCACGTGTTCTGTCACGTTAAAGCGACACTCCTCCTTTCCGATCCCATAATGCAGCTTGATGTTCTTGCAACGGATTTTTTCTTCGCTGAAACTACAGCGGTAGCCACTGCTCTTCAAATCTGCCTCCGTCATGCTGATAAACATTTTCATCTCGGCATTTGTCAAAATGCAAATGACTAAATCCGTTTCTTTAAACCTTCGTTGCACGTAATCGAATGTCTCGTGATGATGAATCACACCCTGTTTAGCCGGTTTAGAGACCACGAGGTTGTGCGCATGCGGACCCACGCAGTCTCTGCACTCCACGATTTTCTTGTGATCCTCTAGTGACAGCAGGCTCACCTTGCTAGTAGACGTCAGGTTTTGTAGGCTTTTGCTTTGTGCGCACGTGATAATTTGTTGTTGCCACTTTTCGACATCACTTCCCAGTTTCGATTTCCTTGCGTCTTCCAGTTTGTGCGCAAATACGTTGGAGAAACGTTCTAGCGTGTCGATCAGTCCTTTTATTTGGTAGAACTGCGCTTCTTTGTAAACCTGTAAGAATATGCAATTAACACTGCTTAGAGCAGTTGACATGGTTTCCCCCGGTCTGTGTGTCGAAGTGGATGGGGCGATCAGCGGAAAGAAGACAATTCTCTGAAGTCATTATAACAGTACAGTATTTAACAGTTATTGGACGAGGTGGAGCAAAATGTCATGATTTGTCAGTTGCGAGCGGTTCAATTATTTGCCGAAGCCGAAGGCAAATACGATCAGTATTTTGCGATAACCGAGTTCAATAAGTGTTTGATACTTCGATCACCTAGTTTGTTTCAGTTCATATTTTTAAATAAACACTGACAGGTCAGAGAAGAAATCCGCCGTTTTTCACCCACAAACAATTTAGGTTACAATACCATATGAGCAGAATGTTATTTCCAGCAAACACATTACATGACATTTAGACCGTCGATGTTATGAATGAGCAAATAATTATTTGTAGGCGGTTATTTGCAGGTCACGTGGTAGGTTCTAATGCACCTAATGGCAATATGGATTATAGCTCCAGAGAGACTCGAATTTGTTCTTCTACGATACTGAAGACGCAGCGGAGCTACAGATCGTTTTCACGTGACGTCATCACGTTCAACGATCCAAAACTGAAAAGCCAAGAAAGCTCTTATCCTCCTCAGGCATAAGAGGCGGTAAATTTATATCAATTTTCAATTTTACAGCTCAAGAGATTGCTTCGTTTGGAAACAAGGTCGTTTTGGATTTCGGAATTATGGCGGTGCGTGACACGAGGCTACGATCGTGCTTATGTTAATACCTGTTAATTCGGTACAAATGATCAGTCGCCTAGATAGCGAAAGTAAGTTCCAGTTGTTGACACTATTTTCCGGCCGCCATATTGGTGTACTTAAAATTAAACTACAGCTTCTTTTTCCGAAGTCCTCATAAGCTACCATACCGTGAGCACCCCACCCCCAAGAAAATTTACTGGGATGGGCTGGGTGACAGTGGTAACTTTACGTAACCATCGTTGAATTCAGAGGTAGGTCTTACCTCAAGTGCTAATTCAGCTGACGGTAACTGCTTCCTGTCCCGAAGATAGTTCAGTATATACTTGAAGTAGGTTCCATCGCGATCAATGAAGTACCTCCCCTCGCTGTCCGTGTCCAGCTCATGTCGTCCGCTAAACATGGCTGCCAGCATGGAGTCTTTATCTTTGGTCAGCGTCGACAGAGTAGTCACAAAGTTGTACCCACCAACATTGAGAGGTATCACCCGCGGTAGGGACTGGGGCAGAGACAAAAGTCAAAATAAGGAAATAAGGAAGCCGTAATGATATGTTTGCGGGTTTAACTTACAAGTATACCGGGAATAATATCAGGAATAAGAATAAGAACCTTCATTCAAGTGTCAAAGTGTAGCGGACTAATGGACACTAAACAAGAATAAGCCTTCAGTACTAAAATCAGGTTTTAATTCTACTGCATAGATTGAAATTGTTATTAGAATAAGAAAACACACGTCTACACGCTTCATCTGGCTTCAACAGTTTATTGAAGAACTTTTACGCAACACGTAATCTCTTGTTCACTCACTCCAACCCCTCATCTTACACAGCAGATAGGCCCCATTTTCAACTGAGCCTGATGGAGAACACTTATAAAGCGAGATTCGTGCCAATCGATGTCAAATACACTTTTGTCCCGTGAAGCCCTACTACTTTGTCTGAAATTTGTACAAGCCATTGCATGATAGCAGAATATCTTTACACATTTATTGACACTCTGCGGGTGTCAATAAAAAGGCTTGACCGAAACCGGAAATCACGTTTGAAATTTTGGCCCTGACACTCCAGGCATGCAACGCATAAAAACCAGAGTTGGCGGGTGTCCACAGTGGTAGGGTGAATGGAATAAATGAATCATCACTGAGGATGAACATTCACGTTAATGGTACTGTACTTCTTTGTCTTTTTACACATAAGCAATGGTTCTTCGCCGTGTGGTAGCAATGTTTTAGCAGCGCACGTCCAATGCCGTTAAAAGCAGAAAATAATCAGCGATATCGAATATTGTGTTACATTTTACATGACCTCCATTTACTTAAGTTCAACCTTGGACATACCACAAATCCCACACTTATCACAAAGAAAAACAAACAGAGCTTTTAATGAAGTTTTCCGATTCTCAGGCAGCCTAACAAGAATTTTGCAGCGTTTTTAATGAGAGCTCAAAGTCCACTAGTAACTTAGATCACGGTGAACACAATTTTAGTCCAGCAAGTCGAAGGAAAGGTGGCCCGAGATTATACCTCATTCCCTGTATTAAAAAAAAAAATGCCTGATCGCAGGTTAAAGGAAAGGCGTTGGTAGCGTTTCCCTGGAGTCTAAATATCGATACTTTCATTTGAAAAACCAAGCCAATTCAGCGGTTCTTGCGAACTTAACGTCTCAACTGAAAAGTGAGAGTAAACAACAACAAAATACCGCCTCGAGGTGTGAACGTTTTTTTAGGCACATCCCTGCAGTGTTCATATGAAAAAGATCCTTGTAAAAACTCACCGAAACAGGTCGCTGTGGCTCGCTGTGTCCAACCATGTCTCTACTGCAGTTTGAACAGGGTAGACCTTGCATTGATCGTTTATATCACAAATGATTAGGCAATGCTTGCGTAACCTACAAAGATAATTTTGTGAAGAAGGTGTTAATCATTGCACCCCCCCACGTTAGGCAAAGAGAGTTTCTTGTTTCACATTTTATGCGCCGCCAGACATTGTTCCCAAACACTCAGTATTGATCTTTTGAAAGCTTGTCCACATTTGTTTCCAAATTAAGTTTATTAGCAGCTTCAAGTCGATCTTAGTAGCATAGGTTAAGTACCTGTAAAGCGATCGGTGGTCGGAAAGGACTTCTTTTGAGGTGGGAGGTGGGTTGAGATTTATATTTGGGAGGGGTGGGGTGAATATATAGGTTTTGCAGATCGACGGACTTGGCCTGAAAAAGCGTACAGATTGTAGGCTTTTATGATAAATCAAACGGATTCGAGGATTTTTAAAACACGGTGGAATGTGGATCAGCTGAACTTTGGCACGCATTCCGGATTCCGGATTCCGTCTGGTCCTAAATTCGGACCATAGCCCTTTCGTCAGCCTTGAGTTGGTCGGTATGTTATATCTTCCATCCAGTCGGGGAACTCGCATCGCCTTTTCAGAGGGCACCTGACTTCTGCTGAACACATAGAGCGCGTGCGCGTGACAGAAGTACAGACCAGTACCTCCGAGCTGTAGGGGGGGGGGGGGGGGGGGGAAGGAGGGGGTGAATCACATAGAAAAAGGACAGGGATGGTCTTCGTACCTTTTAGGGGTTTAAAAAGGGGTTTTGGTATCTGTAAGGATGTTGAACTTCAAGAGCCGGGGTCCAACAGCGGGATCGCTTTAAGGTACCTTTTAGGGTATTGAGCCGAAATGATATGGAGATGTGATTTGTAATGATTGGTACTCCTTGGGGGAGAAAAAAGTTTCAAGCCACGCCCACAGAACGGGAGCTTGGTACCTTATAAAGGTTCTTCTTAAAATTTCAGACTAGCACCCCGGTACTTTTTACATAGGCGTTCCTCCCCCCAAACCAGTACATGATTCCTGTTCTCTAGGCCGTGTTTGTATGTTTTTTGATCGCTAGTTTATTTCCGTGTTAAACTTGAGCCATGGTTTAACATTTGCTATCAGCTCGAAAATCGTCTCTCCTATTTAGAAGGCATTTTTTTAAAGGCGAATGTAGACCATTCTACAGCATTGTAACACCACTGGAATCTTTGGAAACGGAATTAATTAGTACTGTTTAGGATCACCAAGTACTATTGTGCGCTTTCAAAAGTGGATAAGAACATCGAGTCGCATCCAAACCGTGTCACAGCGGCCCCAAAAAGGGGTAAATTGAGGCTTGAAGACAAGCTCATTAGGGCTAAACTTTGAAGGTCAATGCTTCGTATAAACCACAAAACCACACAGCCTTGGAGGAGTCTGTGCACGCCAGTCAATAACTTTTATTGGAGAAAATAAACCTCAAGTTTCTTATTACAGCTCACTCGCTGATTGGCTTGTCTAATTCGTCACTTGCGAATTTTCTCGCGGAATTCTATTTCCTGTGGGAAATAAACTAGCGGCTCCGTCGTGCGTGATGTAAAATATAAATACTGGTTTTTCTTGTCTGTTGTAGCCCCCAACATGCAAATTTTTTGCGGTAACTCGTCTGCTAAGAATATGTCTCTTTTAGTTTAAAATATTATTTTTTTGAGAATCGAAATTATTTATTAGATGTAGCACAAATATATATAAATTCATTTCCTTTGATGTCCCATTAATCCCGCTTCAGTTGGCTTCGAACAGTAAAACAGCTCGAATTGGTGTAAACAAACCTGGTTCGAAAATTATGTTTTGAAGTTAAAATATTAAAATCAGATGGGGATCGGCGATTAAGAATATTTACAAGCCAAAATATCTGGTCGGCGATTTTATATTTTGGTTTTACAATACGTCGGTAGTTTTGAAAGCGTTACTGGGTTACAATTTTACTTTCTCGAGAGCGAAGTCTCTTGTTTTCACAAGTAATATATACGGGATCAATTCAAATAAAATTCACAAAAGTAAAAAATGATCATTACCTCGGTCTGACCGTGGATTATTCACGTTCCTTTTCTGATGTTAGATTTTATCATACATCGATTTCTCACAAACATCGGATAGATGTCGTCGTTTAGTTCTACCATGTATTCCTATGATTTCGCTCGACTGAACTGCGTCATTTATTTCTGAGGAGTCTTGGATCAGTCGCAAGTTCATTGTCTTTTAACACAACATTGGACAACACCTGCTGGCTACGTGTGGGACTGGTAACGAGCCCAGGCCCTACTCAATTGTACTTTGCTTTGTACTGGGAAATGTTTTGTTTCCGCGGGACGAAACACAAAACAGGTCTGTTTTCAATCACGGACCACAACAACAAGAAATTAAAAGTGAAACCTGGTTACCCGTGTGCAATACTTTTATTTCGAAAGTAGTAATTTGTTCCAATGAGAAACCAGAAGCTGTAAAATAATACATCTTTTGTGAGGTTAAGGCTAGATACTTACAAATTGAGAAACTTATGAATACATTGAAAAAACTCGTGAAAACATACGACTATTTTTTTTTATCAAGTACTCCTCTCTTCTGAGGGCGAGATCATGCTGTGCAAAATCAGACTGAAAAAATTCTTGTTTGGTATTTCGAGATAAAATTAGTCTACGTCATGGTAAAATAAAGACAAAGGAAATTCAAATACAGTGGATCCTCGATTTAACGAAGTCGCTAGAGACCGGCCAAATTTGTTCGTTAAATCGAGGTTTCGTTATATCGAAAACCTCGATATAACGAATTTGAGGGGAAACAACCAAAATGTTCGTTATATCGAGGTTATAGTTAATGATTGATTTGTAACACAGATGTTCTGTGGAAATACTATAGTATCAGTGTCTATAACATATAATAAGCCGTTGACTGAAAGGTTGCTGTTGTTGACTGTTGATCTGTTCAGCGTTTATCTTCGGTCGCGTGTTGACGTTGTAATTCGTTATTGCGTTCGACGAAGTGGAACGGAATCCTAATTTTTACCTGTGACTCTGCAGAGTTGGTTGTCCTGTGTAAGGTTACTGTCTGGAAAACCCACATTCCTGTAAGGGCACGAAAATGGCCACCCCGATTAATTTTTGCAGGGGAATGTCACGACATAGTTACTAACTATGTCACGACATAGTTATTAACTATGGTCACGGCCAGTAAACTGGTACCGTAACTGAGACATGTGATAATACATGTGACGAACATGTGAGCACGTGAGCAGGCCATGTAGACTTTGGACTTTCTTTCCATGCGCTCTCGATCACAGAGGTAGCGTTGGATACTTTTGCCGTGGGATTTTGAGGCTGCGTAGTATTATATTCAATAGCATGATGTTATTTAAACGTTCGTTCGGGCTCACGAGGAACTTGTTTATGTTATAAGATGCGTAAGAGTGAACCTGAGCCAGGGAACGGAAATGTAAATACTGTATACTTTGTATCAGGCCAGCGGAAATACTTGAATCGGTCACACGGAGTTTGTTTACGATGAACGAGCACGCGATTGCAAATGTGTACTTATATTTGAGCTTCCTGCTTAGAATAATGTTCGTAAAAAATATACTTTTACAAATTACAAGTTAATAATGTGAGAATATTTAGCACGAAATCTAAAGGCTGATGTAAATATTTTATGAATGTTGTGCCGCGTAGCACTATGAACACAAATGATCTAACAGAGAATTAACTCTGAAGTGTAAATTTTAGTGGTAATTTAACCCATGAATAACCCACTGGGCGTTAGCCCTAGTAAAGGGAATCAGGAAACCACACGAGGTAAAGAAAAAATCTTTTGACCTCGGTGGGAATCGAACCCACCGAGGTCAAATATTTTAGTCCTACCAAATATTTTAGTCCTATTAAACTTGTGAGTCGGAACCTGGCGCCGTCACGCAACGTAGTTAGTACCGAGACCTGTTGAATCAGAATGGCATGGAATTTGTCACTGAAATATCTTTCTTTAAAACTCCGATTGTTGATGAAAAAGGTTGGTTTTTAGCTGTTGAAAGTCAGCTAGGGAAATCATTTAAGGTACCTGTATAAAAGTTTATACGGCGTCGAACGCACTCTCATAATCTTTGATTATTGCTAGTATCGAGGTAGATTTTACGTTTATCGACATTTTACTGTAACTTTGGCCGGGACTTAAACTATGGTTTATATCGAGGACTTCGTTAAATAGAGGTTCGTTAAATCGAGGTTCCACTGTATTGTGTGAATTTACTTTATCATTAGCTGGATATTTGTCAGCCGGTAGCTCAACAATGTACAATATGATGTCATCAGCTAATCAGCTGATCACGGCTTATCGCCGTTTCCATGGAAACGGTCTGTATGACAAAATCTTGACCAAGAAAGAACCAATCAGAACACTCCAATCTGCCCCAAGACTACGCTGCCGTGTGATAAACTCGAATTAAACTTCATGGACAAGTCTCACGATTACATACACAACAAAACAAATTGTTTCCCAGCTGTTTCACGGCTGTTAAATCAAGGTGGCAGTATAAAATCAACACTGAATTTGGGGTGGGGGGACGTAGGGGCCTATTAGAACCGCAAAACCGCGCAAAAAATCTCCGAAAACCGAAAAACCGCCGTAAATTTCGTCCAAAATCGAAATAAAAGCCCTCACTGACGAAGCCTCTGAGGCTTCAGAATCTCACCATTATTTAATTTTTTTACGTCTAAATTTGTTTTACTTGCCAAAGTTCTTTCTGCGTATTCTCTCGCTCCACGTTAGTGCAGAACTCATTGTAGTTTAAACATTATTATTTGTTGTAAATCGGCTCAACATACCTATAGCCGATGTGAAGCTAGAATTAATTTGCACAATGAAACGTTTGTAGGTGATTTTTTTTTGAAAGAACACCATATTCTGAATCGAAGTTGATTTTTGATTGCCATTGTCAGAATTTTCATTTCTGTAGGTATAATGGCAGCCGCATTTTACAGCCAAACTAAGTTTACCATCTTTATTCATTTGTTAAACTACTTTTTACTACTTTTACAACAAACCAGTCTCTTTTTGCTTTTATTCCACGTGAACGGAGTGAGTGAGCGCAATGTTATTCCCGCGACGAGAAGGCACTGTGCTCTAGCGACTCCATGGTCCAGTCTAAGATCAAAGTTTACAAGATATTCTCTCAGGCGCGTGATATTTGAGAAATAGTCCTTTGTTTTGATGTTATCTTGAGCTTTTCCTTTAAGACCCAAACAACGGCTGCTAAACAGACTAGACTTGTCATCCATTCCGGTTTAAAAGCTATATATATGGTCTCTTGGAATTACTGATCGGTTTTAGCTCGACTGCGGGGTGTAACGTCCTGGGCAAAACCAGAAAAACCGTAAAATGCACTGGAAAAAAGAATCCAAAAACCGCCATCATTGTTGACGAACCGAAAACCAAAGACTAAATTCGAAAAAACCCGCGAACCCAAGAAGACCCCAAAACCCCCAAAATCGCAGTTTTCAAGTGCGAAAACCGAAAAACCGAACCAACCATTGGCCAAATCCGCAAAACCGAAAATCCCACTGTCCCCTCCTGAAATTAAAACAAAATCTTTCATGAAGGTCATGAAATTGGACAGGGAGAGGCCTGCCGTGCTGTCCACAAATTTAGTCTTTTTCTAATAAGTGTCAAGTGTAGCATTGAGGCAATTTAAAAAACATTTTTGACCCAACTACTGTTTTATGTTTAACATTTGTTAATTGAAGCCTTTAATTTGGAACTACTAAATTTCAGATTTCCTACACTCTGAATTGGAACATCAAACTGTAGCCACGCCTGTTGCCGTCACCAATATTGGACTTGAAATTGAAACTTTGTTTGCCTGTGGCTTGTGAATAAGTGGGAACTGATAAGTTTGTTTTCAGTATTCATAATACCTTTTTATGGCTGAAATGTGTAACAGCAGTTAAGACAACTACTGTTGCTCGGAAAAGATTTGCGGGGTATCAAAGAGCAGAAGGTGATATTAAAAAAAATTAACCCGACAACTGAGGTAACGCGAAGAAGACGTTGAAAGGCATACCAAGATCATAGCCATGATTTGATGCATTAAGTGAAGCTCGAAATTAATTTGTTTCTTATTTAGGGCCTCGCGGTTCCGGATATTTAAAATCTTGATATCCAAATAAAAAAATCACTAACAGTCCCGTCTCAAATCAAAGAAATGAAAGAGATATGTACCTTATTTTCCACTAACCTTTTATTTCTTTTTTCCGTGACAAGATTTCACTGTCTTTCTCCTCAACTTGGCAGAAGTTGCAGTGTCTAGCTGCTCGGTAACTACTGAAATTTTGACATGTAACAAACGTATTGAACATAATATGAAAAGCGTATGACAAACAAATGAGTTTCAGCATATTATTTGCATGTTGTTAATATCTTTGTCATATGCTTGACCCCGTTATAATTAATCAAATTGCATTGTGTCTCGGAAAGTCTTTATAGTTTCATCATGGCATTGCAGTATTACTTAAAACCACAGACGCCCCGAGGTCGTTCGCTTTTGTTCCCTCCTCTGCCCGACAAGAGGAGGAGGGAGTGGGAGCGAGAAGCCCGTGAACAGGCTCTCGGATGGAGAGAAAGCGGGGAGAAAGAGGATAGAAGAGACAGGAGGGGAAGAAAGAGAACAAACCCTTCCACCTTCACCCTCGGCCACTTTAATCCGAGCCAGCTCCTTCTGGACTCTTCCACCCCGAGCCTGTTCACAGGTTCTCGTCCTCAGAACCGTCTGGACTTCTTAACCGATTGTACGTGCCTTGGCTCGAGGTAAAGGTGTCTTAAAACTATCACAGGTTGTATGAGGGGATGGGGAGAATTTCCAGTGAAGCCCTTCATAACGAAACACATACGTACCACTTTGGTGATGATTTTCTTCCGTGTTAAATGATAGACCATGATACGTTTATTTAAAACTGTAGGTGCTGTTATCAAACAGTTTTAGTTAAAAATCAATCAGTGGATATTTTGGGGAAGAAAGCAAGCGTTGAACCAGTGATAGTGTTACTCCAAAAAACTAGCCAATCATATCATGTTCCTCCAAAGCCTCCTTATCGCGCACTGCACTGAGAGTGGCAGGGGGCTCCAGGGACGAGAACATGCATTTGCATTCTGCGGTTTGTTGTAAGCTGTCAACGATGCAAATGGCCCAATTTCGATACATAAAAATTCAGTCTAAAACAATAGACATCAGCACAAGGCTCCGGAGAATAAACCCCACATACTCTGAAGTTATTCATTCCCCAGGGCCTCGTGCTGATGTCTATTGTTTTAGGCTGAGTTTTCACATAACGAAATTGGTCTATTCAAGACTCACCCTTTTTCGCCTACGAACTGACTATATTCAATTTCAGCGAAGGCATTACTGCAAAATTTTCGAACCCAACACCAGTTGAACAGAGCTGAAAAGAATTCTTACTCTTATTAGAACGAAAACTAAACAGTTATGTTCTTATTAGCAGTTGTATTGATTTCCATTTTTTTGTTATAATTTCTGTCACCTTTTTAAGTCCTTCTCTTATAGTTTGACATGCAGCTGTTATTTTAGACTTCATAGCATAGAAATACCGTTACGTTTTTCCCCTTTTTTATTTTCTTCTTGTGTGTGCATTTGTGCTTCAATCTTCTTGCTGACCTGTATTTTTTTCTATTTAATGCGGCTGATGTTAACTGGCTGCCTGGCTCCGCTAGCCCTTATGGTTATTCCAGAAAGCTAGTACTCCAATCTTACTTTTAATAATTTTGTAACTTTTTGCTCAAGCAAGAGTGAATGAGTACAGATAAACATTGATTGTTTAGGCAAGCAAGAGTGAATGAGTACAGATAAACATTGATTGTTTAGGCCTCGGAACTATCGGTCTGATCGTCCCTTGGAAATTTTATGTTCTTAAAACTAGCATATTTGCCCTCGAATATTTGTTTTAAGAAAATTAAACTTCCTCGGGCAACTATCAGCCGCTAGCTTGTTTAATTAGAAATCTCTAGCTCATAATCTAATTGTACAGTATAGTAGAAACATGATTTTTCACCAATCAGCGCGCGTATTTTCTTGGGACTGTTTTCTAAAAACAAACACTTTAATGACAACAGCAAATCTCGAAAACAAATTATGAAGTTCAAAAGAAACACTTCAAAGTACTTTGATGATGAATTTTAAAACTGACATATTTGTTTTAAGAATATTATTTCCGCGGGGGAAACTATCAGCCTATAGTTCCTCGACAGAAACACCATATTGTTTAAATAGATAGTGAGTAGCACAGCCAATCAGAGAACGGCATTCGTGATAGAACACTAGTAAATTCATGCAACACTCGATAGAAACATGGTCAGTCACACAGAAGTTCGTAATACAATGTAAATAATCTAGGTATAAAGTTATTGTTTGCTTGTTCCTCGTAAGTCTGTTAAGTAATCAATTATAGACAAAAAAATTCATTTCAAAGCATGTTTATTTCGCCAAAGTTAATTACTATCCATTATGGTGGGATTAATACAAGTATTGGACCTGATGTGAACTCGGTCCACCTTAAAACTCAATGATAACCCATGTAATAAGCTAGAATCTAGATTACTTGGTCGTTCGTTCAGTATAACGACCTGATTGACGGGAGTAAATTCGTATAACAACTTCTCTATATCGCACAGGATTAACCCTCCAAGCCCCAGTAATGCGCATGCTCAAGAGCTCATTTATCAGCATGAAATGAAGACGTCACCAGCCAGTAGTCACGGTATTTCGAGTTATTTTCGAGTTAATAGAGTTCTAAAGTGTGACGTCACAAAAAATTAAATCTGTGAAATTATGGGATTGGGCGCCATTTTGGAATGGAGTATCCTTAAAAATGGTTCCTTGCGAAAACTTAGCTCTTAATTGTAATTCCCAGCTGAAATATGAAGGATTGAAATTTGATACTGCCCCATATAAATCTCTCTAATTTTCAGTCAGTTCTAAACTGAAGGAACAGAAACAAATTTTGAAGGGTTTGTATGGAATGCCATCAAACTTTGATCCCTTATATCTCTACCGGGAATTACAATTCGGAGCTCATTTTTGGGACGAGGACGTCTTTTAGCATGCTCTCTACGAATATGGCATCGTATCCCATAATTTCAAAAATTTTATTTTTGTGACGTCATCACTTTAGAACTCTATTACCGTTAAATTGAAGAAAACCGGAAAAACCTAGTTGACTAAGATAGAAAAACACCAAAGAGATAATAATAAACCATACATAAACAAGGATGGTTTAATTTAGGATTGAGAAGATTAAAGCGGATTACAAACTTGGAAAAAATTTAGGCTGAACTTCTAAGATGTGCAAACCGTGAAGCAGTTAGGAGAACTTGCATGCTGATGTTGAGGTTTGGAGGGTTAAGCAACCAACCTCGTTCCCAGGGTCTCTCATCTTACCGGCGGTAAGATGAGAGACCCTGGGAACGCAACTTGCAACTTGTCACCACAATTGGCTGCAAATTCTATTGCTTAGATTGTCCAGCGAAGCAGGCAAAATTCGCGAAAGAACAAAATGGCCGCGCGAAAGCTGGAGGCCTCAGGTCCACCATTTGGGCAATATATAAAAAAAGGGTATATGACTTAATATAAGATTGATATAAAGTTAAATTCTTGAAAAGCTATGAAAAAACATACAGGGTTCTCTGGCAGTTCAACCTGTACATCGCGGCAATATGCTGTTGTAATAGACCGTATCAAGAGATGCCCGTCTCTACACGGCACTCAAAGATACACGTAACACGTGAAATATCCACTCCTTCAGTCATGAAATTACAAGCGCATACAAATTTGATTTCAGATTTACACCCGCCTTAAGTGTTACGTGCATAGGCGACATTTTCGTTCATCTTTCGACATGCTATTTAAACGGGCCAGGTTACATAGCATGTAGAAAGATGAACGAAGATGTCGCCTATGCACGTAACACTGAAAGCGGATGTAAAAAAAGCAGGTCAGGCAAAGCTAGAGGACAAATACTACAGTTATCTGAGTGCAACATTCTGAAAGCACGAGCACTAGTATTTTCTAAGCCGCTAAATAACACATAGAGCACAATGCTTAATTCTTGCAATTTAGGTACGCTCTACTGTATTTGTACATATTTAGTAGATGTACTGACTTTGCATTTCGACTGGGTAATGTTCGTTATACTTTCACGTGATTTCATCCTCGTTGGACGAATGCATACCGGATACTATACAAGCACTAAATGAAAACAATAAAAAAAAACAAAAAGAAAAGCTATTGAAGCTTAAACCTTCAAGTTTCCTCTGCAGATTTCTACACTAGCCTTCTTCCTTTTAAAAGCTGCGCGCTTTTTTTAATTTAAATAGACAAGAGAATAAAGCAATTCTAACACAAAATCAAACTTCCTGATCGCAACTACATATTGATACAACAGAAAAAATTGTCGTGTAAAAATGGCACCTCGGAAGAAAAATAATGACGGCCTTGGGAGAAGTGTATATTTCTTCTTAGTGTTGCTTTTCTTTTTTTTTTCACTGTACACCGTATTTGACTTAGATGAAAATCTTGCTTAAAAGTTATCTCTGAAAGTTGTTTTATAGCAAATATAGTGACTAGGCAAACACATAAACAGGCTGCAACGGAACAACGAAGGTGGGGATACAAATGAAAGAAATTCAGTCTTACGTATTTTATAGTAGTAAATAAAAACCTAAACAACAGATTTCCAAATAATTTGGTTTTATCAACTGAGTTGATAATGTGAATTGGCCACCGTAAAGAGATTCAGAAGCTGACGTTTCGAGCGCTAGCCCTTCGTCGGAGCGAATCACAGTTTCTTTAGAAAGTTACCCCCTTTAGATTTCCAAATAGATTGCTGCCGGATTAAGAAACAAAGAGCTTGAGAAGAAGGAAAGAAGACACAAGCAATTATACAAATACAAAAAAAAAACAAAACACACTTCCATGCAAGAGCCTGTCGCAAGCAAATAGTACATTGCCTTAGATAATGAGCTCTGCTATCACATTCGGTTATTCTCTAGCCACTGTTTAACTAAAATATTCCGTGATGATATCTTTTGCCGCTATTTACTGTATTTCCAGATAACAATGCATCTGAAAAACAACGAGAAAATACGGAAATCACATCACTGACAAACATCTTACGTAGTGTCTATTCTTTCACATTAAAATTTGGACAACTCGTTTTCATGGGTAAACCATACGCTGAAAACGGGGTTAGGTTCCGTTTTCTGGGGAGTGCACAAGGTCCACTTTTTTGGAGAACTCCCGCCTACCCATCCCACCCTCCATGAACTTTCTGGAGGCGAGGTTACCGACAGACCCCTTCCCAGTCTCCATATGTAGTTGAAGAAAGTGGAAGATGGTCGCCATCAACCCAGGAAAGCTCTTCTTGTAATTTACATTTTATCGCTGCCCTGACGGGTGTTCGTTAGATATTTTTTGCAATTCTAGCTTAGATGATTATCTTATATATACAGCACATCTGCATTAGATAAATCACAAATAGCTTCAGAGAAATCGATCACTTTTAGTGGCATTTTTGGCGGAAACCGAGCATTTTAGTGGAAAAAATGGAGCATTAAGGTGGAGCATTTTAGTGCGGAAATAAAAGCATAATGTACAAAAGCTTACCCGGCAGTCATACACACAAAATTGAAGTAATTAAAAACTCATTTTTCTTGTGAAACCGTTGACTAAGAATAGTTACTTAATAAGTGTAATACTTTTGTGAACGTTCTTTACAGTGTTGGTAAGACATCAGCTGTAGCAATGAATATAAAAAACCTCACAACAATAAACTTAAAATTGTTTTCAGATTTTTAAAAGGTGCAGCTTTTTAAAGTAAGCTTAAGCTTAAGCTTAATTAAAATGCTCGGTAATGTTCATACATAGGGGTTTAAATTTTTAGAATTTTAACTTCTCAGCACAATTAACAGTTCAGAGTGCTTAACAAAAACCTAGACTTAGTGTAACAAATTAACAACAACGTATGTAAAAGTTTTAATACACCAGAAGATAATTCTCCAAATGATCTGTTGTTCTGTTTTCCACTTTCAATGATACTCACGTGAAGAGGTTAAGTTTAGTCTTCCTTTTCTCGTAAAAAAATAAGAGGTTAAGTTTAGTCTTCATTTTCCTGTAAAAAATATTTTTTATTTCTATATTTTGTGGAAGTAACATTAATTTTCCTGGAAAATGTCACTACAATGCTCGAATAATGCTCAATGCTCTTGCCTCACTAAAATGCTCGAAAAAATGCTAGCATAATGTACAAAAGCCTAATGACTGGGCCGTGAATGACAGATTTTCTATCCAGTTTTGTTTAATTCTTTTTTGTCAAAGTTCGTATTTGGTTGGCGCCATAATTATGATTGAGATAGCCAAAACTACAATTGTTAGTTTAGTTTTGAACTTTCTCTGTTACAAAGGCACAGTGATCATTCAAGTACTTACAACAATAAACAGCAGGCCAAGGAATAAGGCTTTTTCTTCTGCAGAAAGACTCCTGGGAACTGCAATTAAAAAAAATAAATGTTCTACACAGAAGCATGGCCTACAGATTGGGGTATTACAACCTGAATCTGGCTGTCTCTTTCCTGGGGTAGGGGGAAGAGGAGAGGGAGGTTCTCCATATGGTACTAACAGACATATATGTTTTAACATTTTTAACCCTTTACACCCTCAGAGTGGCATATAGATTTTACTCTGTCCAACGTCAGATGATTTTACTCGTCAAAGGGAGACCCCTTACGACTTAAAGGGTTAATTAAGGGCCCTTTTATGTGATTCATGCACATGCAAGTGTGCATAATTAGCCAGGGCAGTGAAATTTCACTTCTGTTACTTATGTTAGCCTGAGCACAGAAAAGAAAAACCACTTGCAACAGTATGTAAAATAAAAAAGGTACAACCAAAGAAATAAAAATAAGAGAAAACCAGTAAAACAAGAGCAAAAGAAAGAGAAAAACTATCCCTGAGTAACTTTGTTTGATCTCACTGAAGTGCGCTGGTAGTGTATATTGCGCACATGCTGAAAGGGTAACTTACAATTTATATGTATAGGGTGCACCTCCGGTTTCTTATTAAATCTATGCTTTTTCAACAAGTTTCAATTAAAACCAACGCTGGAAACATAGCTATGCATTTCTTTTTTCGAAATCATGCTTTTTTTTCAGAAATTACAAATTTTTCAATATTTTGAAATTCTCTCAAAATCTGAGTTTTTGAAAATTTAATTAAGTCTATGCATAGCATAATGAGGATTGACATAAAAATATTAAATAAAAATGAAAAAAATCCCGATAAAGTAATTTGCCTGGGAGCCTTGGCATTTTCCAGTATTAGTCACATGACCAAGGGCGTGGCCAGATGATGTCGTCATTGTTGTTACTGATCTTGAAAAAGTTAAAACACATGAAATAACTCTCAATTAACTTAAATCATGAGGTTATATGGGAATTAATTTTCCTTAGCAACGGCTCAAAAAGATCTGTTAATGGGCCCTCAGGTACATGTACAATTTGGGATATCCCATTTAAACTTTTCACAGCTGCAACATAATAATTTATGGTACCTTTTAACAATTATTACAAAAATTGTTGTGATTTTGTTGTGATTGCTACAGAAAGAGCTGAATGTTCCTTACAAATAACAGTTTCCATGTGATTACATGATTGATATGTACATAATATAAAGGGGTTCATGAGCATGGATAGAGGGGATGAGATTACATTTATTACAGGGACTATCCTATCCCACCAGCCCACCATCCCTCCCCTCAACAACCCATTCAAAAATGAATGGCCTTGATTTCAGAGAGAGCAGCAAATAAGCAAGAAACCTTCATTGACAAATGATTCTTTTCAGGGCTTTAAGACTTTCAGAAAAACTCCTCTGTCTTATTCATTCAGTAACCTTTTGCTGCTTCGCAGATCACTTTGCTTCCTTAGCTATTCTAAATGTACCCTGAAACTCATGAGGTCAACTTGAGGCAAGTCTATTAGGCTTAGCTTATTGGCTGGCTGCTGTTGCTTGTTTTCTTTCTGATATTAAATTTTTTGGAAAAATAGTGAGCAACTCTAAACATCCATTCACACCCCATGGATGATCAATGGAAATTCTGACGGGACTGGGGTCTTAAATGCCAAAATTTTAAAAGTAAATTATGAAACTACTGACACAGGATTCCTCAGATGTGTGAGAGGGTCGAAATAATAATAAAAGAAAAGGAAAAAGGGAGTGGTGTGTGGATATTTTCTAAAAAAAAAAAACAGAACAACACATTTTAAAAATAGATAGGGTGTGTACAGTGGGAGCTTGTGGGGACCTTTTGTGCCATATAGTGCAAAGAGGCCCAGTAATTAAGTACATAAGGTTGTGCATGGCAGATATTTTCAACTCACATGTCATGGTGACAAAATCTGGATCAGCAGTGACACAGCAACTACAAAGACCTCCGCAACATCCCCTCCATGTGTGAGTTATCTCTGCAACTTGATTGCCTCCAGACTCCCCTTGAGGCCTTTCTTTGAGAATCTATCAAACACATCCCGAAAGAGGAAAACGAAATAATGAAATTTGTGCAACAGTCAAATTATTCTCTAGACAGGATTCTATATAAACTACAACATTTAGAGATGAAGACACATCAGCCATGACTGGTTGACATATGAGTCCTCTATCCTGTCCAAATTGGAATTTGGAGGTTTTGGTTTTTGTTGAGAGAAGAAAACTGGAGAACCCAGAGAAAAACCCTTTTAGCAAGGTGGGAAACAACAACAAACTCAACCCACAAATGACGCTGGGCTGGAATTGAACCTGGGCCACATTGGTTGGAGGTGAACACTCTCAACACTACGCCACCCCTGCTCCCCGTGATTTAGGATCCAGGCTACTGAAAGAACACTGACTGTCTTAATTTTGATATATGAATAATGTGTCTTAGGCATAAAATGCATCTAATGCTGAGTGCCTCTAGGAAAATGCAAGACACTGCTGTGTTAATGACCATACTGTAGCTCTTGTGAAAGAGACTCAAACTAAGGTTTGGAAGTTTTAAAACACTGACTCACATTAAAAAAGCAAAAAAAAGGCAAATCTCAGAACTTGAGCTACAGATTTAGGATGTTTTACATACTAGCCATACTTGGCTTTACAGTGATAGTGAATGGAGCAATAGCAAAACCTAAAACAGGTAGACATACATGTATTTGTTTGTGACATTAAGCACAAAGGTCTGAACCTAGAAAATGTATTTTCTCTGTTGTACGATAAGGAGGAAGAGAGCTCCAAAAAGATATAGCACCGCCAAATGACATACCGGTAATCATGCACAAGTTTGTCCTCAGGAAAAGAAGTACTTGCCTAAGTATAAGGGAGTCACATTAACAGGGTGCTAGACTTTCATAGTACCAGTACCTTAAAGACAGCAACTTTGTCTCTTGTGCACTCCCAGGGGTACCCTGAGGGTCCTTGCACCTTGTAGATTAGATTTCCTTCATAGTTGTACACCTCAAAGTAGACAGAAGGTCCAAGCCAACTACCACAAGTCTCTCTGGACCTGTTGAAGTTGCAAATTAAAAGTTTTCCTAAATTGAGTTGTTTTACGAATTGTAGGTGGATGTTGTATAAATCCTGTATTCCTGTACTTACCCAAGTGTAAACAAAACGTTGCACGGTCATTCCCCCTATAAGCAACCACCCAAAATGTCAAATTAAGCCTTTGAGGTTCCTTTGGGGAGGCAGTTGCTTACGAGAGCTTGGACCATGTTAGCCATATTGGCCCACTTTATCCAAAACATCCAGAGGATTAGCCACAAAGATATACTGGTATACAAAAATTCATTGCAGAGCCATTCTACTTATTACAGTAAACCTTTCATCTGCCATAATGTTTTCACTGGCATCGATCACTATCTTGGTTTGCTTACAAGCTCCCAATCAATTATTGTTAGTTGACTTACGAGTGTTTGACGTGTCCTAGGACTTCACCAGTGGGCATGCGGATGGTAATCTCTGGACCAGCCCAGGGGCAGAGAGCAGGACAAGAGCAGCTTGCTGGATGCTCCAGCTCCATTATCCAATTGTTTGTGGCACTGTTGATGACCTTCAAGTAGAAAGGCCTTGATTTCCCAAGCAAAGCTTGGACCCAGCTGCTTAGTGTTTGGACTATGAAAGATGGAAGACTTGATTAACAGTCTGTATAACGTGAAGAATACATGAAATAATTCATATTTGTACTGCGGTAGTAGATGAAAGTGAAGAGTGATCATCGCAGTAAATTTTCTAATTTAAGCAATTGGAAAGAAGAAGCCTGAAAAAAATCAGGGCTTCAACGGGATTCGAACGCGTGACCTCTGCGATACCGGTGCGATGCTCTACCAACTGAGCTATGAGCCACACATTGAGAGCGAGGTCAATTTATTGAGTTCATATATAACGTTTGTGATACATGATGAAGAACTCCAACAATCTGGGATATATATAGTAATATAGCCATTGAGTAGCTGACAGAGCCCTGATGCTATTGGGAAGAGGTAAGATTTTATTTTGGTCCAAATGTCAAACATTCCTAGTGTTTACCTCCGTGTCTCAAGTACAAAGGGACTAGGAGTATGAATGAAATTTGGTCTTCCTTCAAGGGATACCAGCCCATTTTAGGTTTACCTCACCCCCTGGTTACATTCACAGTTTGATAGCCGCAACCCCTCTCCTTGATCTGTGGACACTATCATGTGTTTGCAAGGCTAAATGTCACAACAACACCTTAAAAGTAGTCTATGATATACAACCATCCCATCAGGTTGAAGTGCAATACAACAAGCAACAGAATACTGTGTTATATGGGATATGCCAATTTGGTGGGATGGGTCACTTTGTTCATAGTGTTCAAGGGCACTTCACCTTTTGAACCTAAAGTACTTTTTCAACATTACTTACTTTCTTTCACACTGAACAGCTGATTGCCAGCACCGTCATCCACAGCAAAGTCCATGCGACCCCACCAGGCTAGACATGAGAGATCAAAGAGCCATGTACTTAGTAATGAGGTTAACCATGTTATGCTTGGGTCCCAGAGGGTTTTGCATGATCTGTGAGCAGCAACCCATGATACTGAGCCATAATTGCAGGCACTGTTATGGCAAGGTGAAAAAATCATATACATCTCTGGCAGATCATGCGTTAGACATATCCTATTACTGGCAAAAGAAAAAATAAAACCCTTTAAGGCACCCAGCTGGGTAACTTTATTTTTACACCAAATATAAAACTTTTATGTCTGAAAAGCACAGAGTGATTGCAAGCAAAGTGAATACCTGGATTGAACTTACACATACATGTATTCCTCGGCCAAATTTAATTTTCACCCTACCTTTTTAAATCAAAATTATGCAAAAATTATAATATTAAAATAATTGTATTTCGGACTATCGATGATGCCTTTGTATTTGCAGCCTGATACATAAAGTGGTTTATGTATGCATATGATTAAACTTGCCAAATATATCACAGCTGTGCATAAAAATGACAATGAGACATGCCCTTAAAACTACACATGTCCAGCAGCCTGAATGCATCTCATACTTAGCCAATTCATGAGTTGTTTATGTCTGATCTTGTTCATGTTTGTGATTTGCTCAAAAGTTAATTACTTTTGGCTCTTAGAATGATAAAAGGTAGAATACTACACTTCACAATGCATCACGATAAATCAGGTGTCAGTCTTGCAAATAAAACAAATTTGACATTGAACAAAAATAAGAACAACACAGATATTTAATGATTATAATACGCTAAATATTATATTTTTCCCCCAAAATTCTGTGGCCCAGTTTGCTACATATCAATTTTTGCAATGCAAGTCTGTTTCTTGAGATGTTTATATCACACACTGTTTCAAATAATTTCGATGTTTTCTAGGTGAACTCCCATCACTCTAACTGCAATTATGGATCATGCAATACTAAAGAGAAATTATTTGATTGTCTTGTGGGGCAGTCCAAATCTTAACAGCTGGTACTTAACCCTGTTTATTGTGTAAAAATATTTTGACGTAAACCTCACTTTGAGACGATGAAATTTAACTGAAGCCAAACCTCGAATTTAGTAACTGAACGACTTCTTTTATCGAGTTTTAAATTTCGATAAATTTGAATAACAATAAACCCTCCACTGAGCAAACGAACCTCATGTGGTTAAAAGTTAAACAAGCGCCTGAAAGACTGCTTAGAAAGTTAAAAGCGTCCAATGTTTATCTCGATATACACACTTCACATTACAAGCAGAAGGCAGTCTAATACAATATACCCCGTAACGTTGTATTATCTTTCCATGTATAATTATACAAAACCGGGCAAAACAAAATCGGTCACGATAATTTCAGGAATTAACTTTTTTTTCTCATCCGCGCTAAGCGCCTTAACCCACAGACTGAATGAAAACAACGCCAAAATGTAAATAAGTACAAACAAGCAAGTTGATGCAACGTGTTGGCAAAAACCTGAATTCTTGAGTGAAAATTCTCGTTTTGATGTTCCTGTTACACGCTTGTCACGAATTTATGCCTCTTTGATTCATTGTGTCTTTGAAGATCTTGTTGTAATTAAGGCAGCAAGCGAGTAAAATTGACATCAAAAACAAAGCGACTTGGAACAGTATAAAGTTTTCTTCTCAAGTTTCCACTCCCAAAGCGAATGCAGATATACGACGACTTGTCGAGCACGCGCAACATCTTATCGAAACATGAGCTGCCATCGTCTCTGTTTATATCATTAGCGAACACTTTTAGATTTCTTCGTTAATCGAACCAAGGGCACACATTTTAGGTTTCGAACGAAAAATTCACGTCCTTAAAGAACGCAGAACGACGATGCTTCGCATGGATGCTACCTTGGATGGGGCGGCCCGGGAAAGCCTATTAATAAAACGACAGTCAAGTGTGCGATGATTTAAATAAATCACGCTATAATTTCTACTGATCAAAACTGTATTTGCACCTGGAATAATGGTAGTTTGTTCTGTTTCTAACCATGTAATCTTCAACGAAAAAATCAACGAGTCAGTTGGTGAAACTTAATAGACTTAATCGCGTGGGTCATGATAGCCCGCCGAAAGAAGCTCGTTGGCGATTTAGACCAGTTTCTACACTTAAATAGTTTTGCTTTGCATGCAGATTCTTTAAATAATTGACCGATTTTCGAGCAACCGTCTTTGGTTCACGGAGAGTTGAACAAGGCGCGGACAAATTAAAAACTATTAAATTTACCATCCTCTTTAGCGACGATCTGGTGTGCAACGAACTTGCTGACGTTTTCGAACACCTCCAAACCCATTGGAATGGGAACGTGATTAGAGCTTCCCGAAGCTTGCTGCACGAAAACGTCTGCATCATCCACATAAGGACCTTCATAACCTCCGATGTACTGCACCGAGCCGGAATACTCCTTTTGGTAGCTAATTCCCGGTTGCCGTATCACTGTAGAGTTCGCCATGTCTCTTGCAATCCGATTCTCCTTCAACACGCAGAGACTAAGTTTTAAAACACCGCACCTGTCACGAGATGGCTAACTAGCTAGAGTTGTGCTGTGTAAGCTGACGGATCGGCGGCCTTTTTTTTCAAGCGACGCTCACTCCGATGGACCTCGCTATCAAATATGCATTTCAATGAGCTGAATGATTTTTTTTAGGAATTCAAAACCTGAGGTTATGATTTGCAAGTCAATTGTAGTGCTGTGTTTGCACGTGTCACGCCTTGTGTCACGCAGTCTTGCGTTTCTGGCGTGCGAGGTTGCGCTATAACGGTGCTGCTACAACGCTGGTGGGCACAGTTGTATCTAGCATAGTATCACATATCATTTTATCGGAAATTCTTGCTTAACCTCAACAAAGATCAGTAATAACATTCTTGAAATCTTTCAAATTTCTTTCATTTCCCGTTAGGAAAAGTGGTATGTTTCGGGTATCGCAGCAAGAAACTCATGCATTCGGCTTTTAGCTAGTCTTGGACAAAATATAAAATCGAAAATTAAAACCATCCCTCCCAATTTCAATGTTGGAAAAAATGACGCGTTCAGGTTATAGCGCTAGTTCAACATTGATTTGGAGGGGGGAGGAGAGGTTTATTTCTGATTTTGTTCTGTTCAAGATTGTAGCTGAGAACAAAAAGCGAATTCTGGAAGCTCGATTTTTCCTCAAGATATCTTCGAACTGCCACGCACCTTGCTGAAAGAAGGCCGAGTTACTAGCAAGGGATCTTAGATTTTCAATTCAGTATTAGCGTGTTCAGATCAGAGTTGAGTCGCTTCTTCAAAAGTGTTCTTGAGCTAAATCCGTGTGCAAAACGACTAAGCTGCCATCGCATACTTCGCATTTGCCCAAGAGGTAGCTAGTCTGACTAAGTCAATATTGGCCATGCACAAAAGACCAAAATGGGTCTGGGGCCCAGAGATACCGTGTCCTCTCAACTTTCAACTTTATTACTTCCATCACTTTTTGAAAATCAAAAGTGATCAGGAGTCTACAGAAAAGCAGAAATACTTGAAATAATAGACCCCTTAAGCGGACATTGCATAACTTAAATTGATTCACAATTCAATTAAAAGATAACAACAATCATATGAAAGATACATTGAAGAAGCAATAAACACTGAAAAGAAAAAAATTGTTAATTGGTGAATTATTTGCCACTAGTGTCATTGTCCTGCTGAGAAAGAATTTTTTTTTCTGGCTTAATACACTTTTTAAATGAAAAAACTGACTTAATATCTTTTGTCTTATTGTCAAAATTTTTGGTCCTTGAAATGACAGGGAATACTGACCTAATCTGGATGATTTATATGGAATATAACATATATTTCTATTACGTGTTCCATGACTATGTGCCCTGTGATTTGGTTTGAATAATTGATTTAATCTATAAGGTGCTTACCCAGAATTATAGTTAAACATCAGAATTTGTTGATTTTAGAGAATTCGTATGTCAGGCATGTTTAACCTTTTGATTACCTGCACCTTAGTGTGTTTCTGAAAACCGAGAATAAGAAACAAGGCTAGAGCCTGGAGGAAATGTTGTCACTAGGTTAAAAGCCATCAACTCCCATCTACTCGCCACAGTCATTGTTTAATGCTGCCTTCTTTTGGAACTGACATGAAAATAAGCTTAAAATGGTTTAATAATTATACCCCTGTTTGTGACCGCGAGCTAATTTGACTGAAATAAAGCGCCCAGTCAAATAAGCCCACATGACATCGTTCCCTCAAAATATCTTAAAACTAATAAGCCCTACTGCCCTCCGGGGGACGGTGACGTTGTATGGCTTTTATCAATCAATTTATATCTTTCACAGTTGCTCCGTATTAAACATCAGATAGATATGGCACGGAACATGCCGAATCTTTCCGAAATTTTTCCATAGATGAAAGCATTTGATGACAATGTTTTTATCGTTATTAGAGCCACTACATCTCGTATTTCAACGTCTGTCTGTTCAGGTTGGACCCCGGGAAGTTGGAATGCTTTTGTTTTGGATTCAAACAAAGCTTTCGCCGCACACAGATTGGTCTCGGGTTTAATCCTAAGGTTCCGGAGTAACCCTGGTGAACTCATGGTGTGCAATAATCTAAAACAAAACAGCACTGTTTGGTGCTATACTGTGCCATGGTTCTGAGAAAACCCGACACAACCCACGGTTGAGCCAGCCGAGAAATTTGCTAACTTATCGATACATCTATGATTTTTCAACGGAAAATCTGGAATTTGGGAAGTCAATCTTGGCGATCATCCTTCGGCTTGACATGTTTTTCGATTTCAGGAGCTGTGTAACGTAACGTCCAATCGAAGATAATCTGGAGAAGATTATTTTTTTTTATTAATTTTATTATTTTACGCTTAACACATTTACACCAAAAACATTTAAAGTTACAGCTCCAAACGCTACTAATCTAACGTACATTGTGTACCACATACAATATTTAACGACATTGCTGATTTCTGGCAGAATTTTCCATGCATGCTTTAAATTAGTACCCTTAGTAAAAGAATATTACAGTTAAAGAATTACAAAAAACGGCGACCATGTACGTTGAAACTTATGTAATCTTTTTTTTTTTTGCAACTGCGATTTCCTTGAGTATTATTCATTTCTCCTTTACTCGCAGAAGAAAACTTTGGAAGCATATCTCATCCTTGTGACCATGTGGTATTTCGCTAGTATAATTAAATAGTTTAATGCCTGCCAATGTGCTGTGTTTTCAAAAAAGCCGTAAAGTATTTTACCTCGATTCAGTAGAAGGTTTTCACCAGTTTTTTCATACCACCAACTCTGAAAGGTTTGCCAGAAGGAAGCAGTTTTAATACAAGTAACTAACAAATGGCTAAGAGTTTGTTGCTCGTGGTGAAAAAGGGGACACACATCACTTTCTGAAAAACCGTCACGATAAAGACTTATTTGAGTAGGAAGTATGTTGTGTAGAATTTTATATTGAAACATTATGACTTAAACTTCTTTTGTGATCGTGAAAGGTAGTTGATAAACTTTGTGAACATTGTTTTCAGTAAAACCGAGATACAAGATCCGATTTTGCGAGGTTGGCGGGACGGAGGAACTCTCTAAGATAGAGGAATAAATTGAACTTGTGTTAAGTGTTGTATTATTATCATTTTGATTAACCTTGCTACTTTGGTTTTGCCGTTTAATTTTATCTTTCCAGGCATTAGGAATGGCGTCAACAAGGCCATAGAAGACAGTGAAAGGCACATCAAAGTTATACTTTGTCTTGAACTCATGAAACTTGTAGAAATTACTGTGTTCGTTCAGTAAGTCCTTCGAAACTGAGGTCATTAAATGGTTTAATGCAAGAAATAATTCAAAGTTCAACCCAACCATTGAAGAAAAACTTTTTGGCCTAGACAAGAGTTCGTATAATAAAGAGCTAGTAAAGAAATTTAACTACACGGTCCTATCCATGAGGTACTATATTTATAGTTGTAAATTACACGACAAACCAATTTTTCTTGGAGACTTTGTAAACAAACTCTTATTAAAATACAAAATAGAAAAACTCTAGAAAATAAAAAAAAGAGCGCTCCAGCAAATTTGCATCATTCTCTACCTTCTCGAATAACATTAAAAATGATCTTAATATTTATCCTAGCCCTTTCACCACAATATATGTTATAATGTAAGTAATTACGCAAGATATTATTGTAATTGTTCGCATAGTACACTATACTATGATGTATATGAATATTAAGAAGTGTGAATAACTAGGGTTGATACGAAAAATGTTCTCAGTATTGTAAATTAATAAAGTTATGTAAGGAAATAAAAAAAAAAATTAAAAAAAATGAATAATATTATGAGTAAACCATTTTTTATAAAATACCGACATCTTATCAATTAAGATATTGCAGTTGTTCCATAGAATTTCATATTTGACATCTGTTTCGTCATTTGATGTATTTTTAACATATTGCCAACATTCTAAAAGTGAGCAATAGAAATCTGGGAGATTTCCTAGTCTCACTGTTTTGGTGTCATAGTTACAATTTGACAAGAAAGCAAGGTTCCCATGATGTCGCCAAAGATAATTTGGAATAATTTTCCACGAAGCAGAAGATTCGTTTTGGACTCTGTTGATCCAAGCGATTTTCAACGCTTTTTCCATAATAGAAAAATGGCACATTTTTAGGCCGCCATTTTTTTTTCACCAATTAGAGTTTTTCTTTTGATTTTGGCAGGTTTACCGTCCCAAATAAAATTAAAAGTTATCTTGTTGATTTGCTCTATATAGTGGTTTGGGGATGTATAAAACAGAAGCATTGAAAATTAGTTTAGACAGACCTAGCGTTTTGACCATGTTATTTTTCCCATACAGTGATAATTTTCTTCTTTTCCAGGCGTTCAAAGAGTTCTCTAGGTCACGTATTTTGGCCCCAAAGTTAAGGTCGTCTGCATCAGTTTGATTGTGCGAGAAGAAAACACCTAGAGAAAGTATTGGTTCTTTTGGCCACTTAAAACCAAAGGGAGTATCTTGGTTATGTTTCCATTGCTCTAACCACATTGCTTCAGTTTTAGAAGTATTAATTTCTAAACCAGATAATGAGCTAAATTCTCTGAGGAACTCAAGGAGCTCTAGAACCGATCCTTATCACGAACAAAAACAGTGGTGTCATCAGCATATTGGGCTATCTTTATTTCATGGTCGTCGACACGAATGCCTTTGACAGAAGCTTTGTTTTTTAAGGCTCTTGTTCGATACCCAAGACGAACAATATTCCTGATAGCGGACAACCTTGACGAACGCCCCGTTGCAAATGAAAGAAGGTAGAACCATGGCCGTTGTTGACAACGCAGCTAGAAACATCATTATAGATTATTTTAATACAGTTCAAAATGTCTGGGCCAAAATTAAAAAGTTCAAGAGCGGCGTTGAGGTAAGACCACTCAACTGAGTCAAACGCTTTTTTGGTTAGTTAGGTTTGTGAAATGTATCACATCTTGTATCAAACGAATATTTTCACCAATATAACGGCCTTTGACATAACCGGTTTGAGCTATGGTTTTAGTGAGAATTTTATAGTCTACATTTAAAAGTGATATCGGTCTCAGGTTCTCCAGAATAGTTTTGTCCTTAAATTTTTTTGGGATAAGGGAAATTATTCCTCTTCTCTGAGAAATAGACAGGCTTCTAGATTTAAAGGCATAATTAAAACTGTCTATCAATTCATTGCCGATTTCGGTCCAAAAGAATCGGTAAAATTCTGCTGGGAAACCATCTGTGCCCGGAGTTTTTCTAGATTTGAAATCTTTTAGCGCTTCTAAACATTCATCCATGGTAATTGAACCTTCGCACGATATTTGAGTTTCCTCCGTTAAAGGAGATATGTTTTCTGGGTTGAAGAATATTGACCCATTGAATTTTTCTGGATTTACGTTTTTGTTTTGTAAAGAGATTCGTAGAAACTTTTTTCCTTAGTTAGAATTTCGAAGTGATTACTTGTAAAAGCATTTTCGCCGATTTTTAACTTTGTTATCGTTTTATTGTTAAAATTTCGCTTTTCTAGGCCATAAAAGTATTTCGTGTTTCGCTCACCTTGTTCGTGCCATCTCACTTTGCTGCTAAGGATCGCACCTTTTGTCTTATAAGTCATTATTCTCTTTAGTCTCAATTTTTCTGCTTGAAGTTCCAGTATTATGTTTCTGTTGTGTGTTTTTTTTCTCGGCTTTTGCTTGTAGTTCGTTTACTCTTTCTAGGAGAACCATTTCTTTACTTTTGACAATTTTTGCTTTTCGTTTAGAATACTTCACCGTAAAGCCCCTAATTTCCATTTTAATAAGATGCCATTTCAGCCCAGAGTCAGTTAAGTCACTGTATTTTTCTTTATATTTCGGAAGGTTCTCCTGTAAAGCAGCAATATAAGCTTCATCTTCAAGAAGCGTAGTGTTAAACTTCCAGAAACCGGGGCCTTTTTTTTGCGCTAAGCTAACCGATTGGATGTGAATAGATACAGCCGAATGGTCGCTTTCAGGTGCTAGCAAAATCTCACACTTTTTTGTTAGATTGCATAGATCATCTGAAATGAGAAAAAAGTCTAATCGACACTGTACTTTAAGTGATTTATTTCTCCAAGTGAAGTGAGAGAGGTACGGGTTCAAAGTTCGCCAAATATCACGTAGATTATGTGATTCACAGAGATTTTCAATTTCTTTTATAACAGAAGCTTTTCGTGTGACTGGTGTACCACCCAATTTATCTTTTGAGGAAAGCGCACAGTTAAAGTCCCCCTTGTCATGAGAGAATTCTTGTAAAAAGTGGTTTAATTTAGAAAAGAAAGCTACTTGCTGATTAGCATCGTTCGGGGCATAGATGTTAACTAGAACAATAGCTTGTTCATCGAGTGAAAGTTTTTGAATAATGAACCTGCCATTTTTATCAGTGATAATTTTTTCACTTTTACAATCTAACGAAGGGTTAATCAGTATCATGACGCCTTTACTGTGATTTGTACCATGCCTAAAAGCCACTTTGCCACCCCATTCATTTTGCCATTTGGCTGTGCATAAGTTTGTACCATAACATTCCTGTAGAAAAATAAAATGTTGTTTTTGATTGTGCAGCCATCGAAAAATTAACCGGCGTTTGAAAGTTTTGTTTAGGCCTCTTACATTTAATGACAGGCATTTAAAATTTAAATCATTAATTGCATTCATTTTCCGTGATATATGTTAGAAACGAGATATAATGTACACAGCTGGCCAAAGATGAAGTATGCTTTCCATTCTCTGCGAGATATTCAGTATGCGAGAATAAGAGATTTACCAGAGCGAGTAGTTGCAGTAATTTGCCGTTTCGAAAAGCAAACAAACAGATTTTGCAGGAAGCGTTAAGCTTATAAATTAAATATGCGGGAATAAACTGAGCATCAAGTAAAGCCGAAGATTAATGGTTCATGAAAGAAAAAAAAACTTTCAAATCATAATAAACCAACATGAAACTGTGATAATAAGGAATATTCGAAATTGTGGGTGACTGCTTACCTGATTCTATCGAAACACCCGCAAGCACAAGAAGTCTCGAAAGCCCCGGAAACTTTTCTGGCACGTAGAGCGATAGCAAAATCTCGAACCTTACCATTACAGGGCAGTTTTATTTCCCTTCCAACTATTAGTTTCTGGCCTGTGTGCTTCTCCGTTTTTAAAGACAGATGAACTAAAAATGGCTTTAGGGGGTCCGAAAAGTATCTAGAGCTTTCGAGGAACGGGCCCCAGATCCTTTCTTGACAAGGGGGAGGGGTGAATCGGGTTTTCGGATCGACGGATTTGGCCTTAGAAAGCGCACGGATTGTGGATTTTTGAGGTAAATCGAGGTACGAGACTGTTATTGGAATTGTACTGTGTTGTTGTCATCAAGCATGTTGCCTTCTTTACTATTTGGGTGAAATTAACAGTGGCATTTGCATGTACCAGTTACTTTCAATCCTTTACTTTTCTGTTTCCGGATGCGGTTGTGGTTTCGGATTTGAACAAAAATTTTGGCGGATCGACGGATTTGGAGAGAAAAAAGCACGGATCGGCGAATTGGCATAACCCTATTCCCCCCCTTCTTGACAGCACCAGTGAGTCTATCAAAAAGGGTGGAGCGCTCAGGAAAACCACTGGTTCTGTTTGGTTGCAAGAACTTAGATAAAAGCCGAAGATTTTTTTTTCCCTGTCCTCAACTAGAGACTTACCATCATACTTACCACCAGTGATCATTTTAAAGTAAGCCTAGTTAATTTCGGGAGATATCTCCATATTTTGTATTTAAGAAATAGAAATCGATCTATCGAGTTTTAGTATAAATCTACTAACGTTCTATCACGAATGCTGCTCTCTGATTGGTTACGCTACTCACTATCTCAGTCGGTGATAGATATTTAGCGAGCTTAGCACTCGCGGTTTTGAGACGCGGACGGCAACCGGAAGACAAAATTTTGTGTGCTAGGACCTTATTTTCTCCCAGATTTTTATACTACTCATTTTTAATCGAGGAAAGATACTTAGCAATGTGAATGTGGTTGTGTAAGGGCAAATTAAGGGTGAAAATATCTCACTTCCGGTTGCCGTCCGCATCTCAAAAACGCGCGTGCTTAAGCTCCCTAGTGAGTAGCGTAGCAGTGTGCGCTTGTTACAAAATTACCGCCGCTTATTGGCATTTTTGAAGTGTCTGTGAAGAGGATTTAGATAAAGTTTTGAACGACTAGTAGATTTATTCTATGCTGTGTTTGTCTGTGTTATCACTCCGCATTTGATGAAAACTGAGGCAAAGAACTGCGACTGCCATGTACTTAAAGGTAAACCTCCAAATAAAGAGCAATTTTCAACCAGGAGTTTCAGTAGTAAAATTCGTCGATCTGTTGTGAGGTCGTTTCACGTTTCAACAATCCGACTGGAATTCCTGAGCTAAAACTGAGAGGGTTGTCCAATCACGCAACTAGACTCGATTCGTCTGTGAGTGAGAACAAAGGGTGCTTACCATTTGTCAGAATAAACCGGTTGGGACGACCGTTGAATAATGTAAGGGTTTTCCCAAATTCAGCAAACCAACCGAACGAAATGGCGCTTACCATTTGCAAATCGATTTCCTGTAATTGTTTTCGGCTGATGAGAGACTGGAAACTGGAAAGTTTAGCAAATGGTAAGGAAATTTCCGTCGTTCCGTTCCGAACGGAAAAAGAGGACTACCTGTGAAGGTACTCCACAATTTCCGAACGGAATTTCCGGAAAATTACCTTACCATTTGACTTCAAACCGAAATTTCCGGATTTTCTGGCCAAATGTTAAGCACCCAAATTGTCTCACTTTTCGGATTTTTGTCTAGGCCACACTTTTCGCACCGGACCACGTGACCCGAAACGAATGACCGAGGCGTAGGAACTAGGCAACTTTGTACTCTAAACTGAAGATGACAGAAGTTTCTGTCGAAACATGTTTTTAAAGTTAAAAAGTGTCGTGTTATTTCTCAAGATATCGATATGTCTGTTACTGTGTAGATCTTTTGGCAGTGTGAATTTGTTTTATTTTGAACATTATAAAAGTTTGTTTGTCCGAGAAGAAGGAGGATTGTAGTATGTACGCTTTGCAGACCTATGTGATGTGCCATAAGGTTAATTACCCAGGATTCTTGGGTGAGAATGATAAATTTGGTCCATTTCCACTGGCAAGACACCTCAAGAGGGGGCTAAAAAGCGAAAGATTTTTGTAGTTATTCTCGCGAGATCAAACCTGTTTTAAAGCATGTGAGCAGAACATCTTAACGTTTTTTAAAAAATAACAAAGTTGATAAAAGATTTAAAAAACACTTGAGGTGATTCCTTAGTATTCTTGGTTCGCGTGACGTCAGAAAAAAAATTAGTTTTTTACCTAAACCAGGTAAAAGTCATTTTTAAACATATATCTGTTGGCCTGTCTTTAGTTCGGTAGACCGCTTTGGTTTGAAAATACAACACGGTTTTTTCGTAATCCGTAACATCGGCATTTTTTCTTGGTAACATGTTTACATGCACGAAAATATCGATTCGCCTTATGTTTTTGAGTTCTGAGCAACCAATATGTTGAGAGAGTGCCTAGGCCAATGTTTTTAACTTTAACAGAGAGAATAAACGTTTTGGGTGAGCCAAGTTTCCACTGGTTTCCGGCCGCCATGTTGGAGTCGCTCCAACATGGCGTCTCCATACTAAACACTATAATTTTCAGTGATACCTTTTGCCGAATAACTAGAGTTCGGAATATCACACATCCCCAAAACATCGGCACGTTGTTTATTTAGTACCCTTCTACGATCTGTTGATTTCTTGACTAAATTTATTGAATAGTAAGCGATTTTATTTTTCTCTTGCGTGATAATTAAGCTTACTTGCGTGACGTGAATACCGCGAATTGCAATGCGCATCCCTACTACGCACGATTTTGGTGTCATTAGCGCGCGCACATGAGCGTGTGCACGTACAATACGTAAGAAATTTCCCTCAAACTAAGCTCAACAGCGAAATAAATCATCCTTTTCTCTTAAATGAGCACAGTGACCCCCAATTTTTTCAGGTATTTGCTAAGAACAGTCTAATAAAGAACTTGTTTGAAGAAGAAAAAAAGTTTGATAGAGGAACATTTTTTTTTTGGAAAATTGTTCCTAAGTGGGTGTATTTTGGCCACGGCGAGGACTGCAAGCTAACACGGAACTGTCCGAAAAAGTGCAATATTCCCGCAACCAAGCAATCAAAAACAGCTTAAATGAAGCAATACTGCGTATGTCAATAAATAAAGCTTTGTTTTCAAGATAAAACTATACGTCTTCCAAGTCACCAAGACAATTCTGTATGAAGGTGATTCGAATTTTTAACGTGCAACCAGTAAAAATACCCCATTTTAAGAGCCCGCGCGGTGACCCCATTTTTTTACTGCATTTTTTTTAATGTTCATATCATGAATGTTAATTACGCCAAGTTTCAGTGGGAATACATCTCTAGAGCAGCGACGTGATATGTTCAATTTCTAACTCTGTTACTATCAATGTGATTAATAATGTAGTTAGAGCTATCAAAACCGTGATCTCAGCCTTATACGGAGCGCGTTTATTCGGAACTCGGCAAGGGAAATGAGCATTTGATAGGTTGCAAAGCTTACGACAGCAGAGAAAAAAAGTTTTTCCGTCCGCTACTGGCAGGTTTGTCCTAGAAGTTGTAAATTTTATGTTCATAGCATTGCTCAGTTGCAACTTACCTCTTAGTGGGTGAAAAAATAATTCAAGTCTCGCTCACAAAACAGGATATTGGTATCATAAATTTAACACTTGGGGGTGAAAAAAAAATTCAAGTCCCGCTCACAAAACAGGATATTGGTATCATAAATTTAACAAATTGACGTCAGTTTTCCATGCGTCTGTCCTGTTATTGATTATAAATTTCGTCATAACATTGTCAAAGTAGCTGTGGATCCAGGAGGCGATAGCCTAGTGGATCATTTCAATAACAGGACAGACGCATTAAAAACTGACATCAATTTGTTTTATACGATAACATATTGTAAAATTATCCGCTCTCGTTCGTTGACGCGTGTCATAAATTAAAAATTTATGTGTCTGTCTGCTTATTGACAATAAGAATTAGCCAATGAGCGCGCGAGAATTTAACAGTTATCGTAAAAATTCTTGTTCTTCGGCCATTTCAACTTTAGAAGAAAAATGAAAACAAACAGCGGTTACAAACATTATCAATAGACGACGCATGGTCTAATAAGAATTTTCTGTATTACTTGACGTTTCGTATGCTACAACATACATCTTCAGAAGTGAACGGTTAAAACTAAAAATGGTCCTATTTGTTGTTGTGACTGGTAGAGATTACATGGTCATCCAAGGCGGAAGCTTTGGTATCTCGCAGGAGTTCTTGGCAAAATGTCTGACGAGCACTCTCCCGGGGGTCCTAGGAGGATACGAAGTCCTCCTTGAAAAGTACCTTGATCAATTCCAAGAATAGGTTCTAATAATCACGTTTCAATTAAGGGAGCATTTTCAAAGAATTCTTTAGAAGTCCCCTGACAAGGTAGATCTTGAATTACCCGTTTACATCATTACAGTGGAAGATGATTGATTATAGTATAACGACCGATTACTTTTAGCGAATACACAAAGTAGCATTCCTTCAAGCCGAAGTTTGATATTGAATGAAATAATGCCTGTTCTAACGCTCACTTGTTTTTTAGACCTGTTAGGGTAGCGTTCAAACACGAGTATCAGTTGTATTTATAATTAAAGCAGTGATAAAATACTTTTAACTTTCCTGTGTTTGGCGTTTGGTAATTTTGCGTTCTTGTTTTGTCAGAGTTTCCGCCGCATTGTTTTTAATTATTTGACGTACCTTTAACGCGACACTTGAAGCCGCACGGAAGCAGTTTAAGGACATGAAAAGCAATGAAATTTGTGCCAAAGTTAAGGCATACTCGTTTAGTATTAATGATGCTTGATTTAGATTTAGAGAAAGAAAACGGAACAAGTTAACGGTTAACGTGTGCTGCTGGAACCTAGTGTGTTCAACAGAATTTTCGGTTTGCAAACCATACTGGGAATATCTTACCTACTGTTCCTCAGCTCCTAATGTTCTTACTGTTTCCCTGATTCTCTTTTCCCCTGTTCCTACTGCTTCTACCGTTCCTACTATTCTTCTCTTCTTCTATTCCTACTGTTTTTTTGTTCCTACTGTTCCTCGGTTCCTATAGTATTCCTCCTGTCTAGGCCTTTCTGGATTATGCTAGTAAAAATAGCAAATTATGCTAGTAGCATTGCTTGTTTTTTGGCGAAATTATGCTAAAATTATGCTCTTTTTTCCAAATTTTGTTATGCCCCCCTTTTAAACTTATGCTTTTTGAAAAAATTGCAAGTCCAAATAATACATTGGAGGCCGTTGGTCTACAAGAAAGAAACGCAACAAATCCACAATGAAATTCAAATAAACATGTGGTCCATGTTAACATGCACACTAACAGCGTTGCCTGATGAGAAGTACTGGCACCAGCATGGCCTACAATGTGACTTCCGGTTCCGGTGCAACCCAGACCCGCGCTCAGACCGTTTTAGACGCCGCTCAGTTATTCACAGTGAACTGCAAATGCTATTACTTGACCTAAAACTTAAAACATTGCATAACGTCACCAAGTGCTTGGGAGTAGAGATGAACAAGAATCAAATTGTAGCATCAAAAATGATCCGATAATTATCAAAGCTACCATTGCTACTTGGCAGAAATTATGCCAGTTTGCCCAAATTATGCCAAAAATTATGCTTGCATAATCTATAAAGGGCTACTGCTGTCTCCGTATTCCGGCTTTTCCTCCATTCCCACTATTGTTCCTACTGTTCCTCTGTTCTTACTGTTTCTTTTGTTGCTCTCTTCCTACTACTCCTAACATTCCTACCTATCCTTCAGTTCCAAATGTCACTTCCAGTCATCTGTGGGTCTCCACACCGACATCGTGAATTCGTAGTAACAACAACAACAAGGTTATTTCTCTCACTTTGCCTAATTTGTTATATTTATTGAATATAAAAATGAAATAGGAGAGCACTGGCTGCCTAGAATAACTGATAAAATAATAATGGTAGGCAGCCAGTTTATACTACTAGTTGAGGTCGGCACACGCAATAGACAAACACAGGACAACACAAAACGTATAAGGGATAGATATATTTACTAGTATACCTAAATGGTAATAATGCTGCCGAAGGGGAGAACAATTTTAAGTATGCTAACAGCTACCCTATGAACTGAACTGTGAAGAATTCATTTGCACAACATATTTGAATCGTTATGCTAGGGAAATCAATTGAAATTGTTATTGGGTTGGGTGCTTTGTGGGAGTGAATAGATACTGCGTGCAAGTGCCCTTTTCTTCACAAGAACATATCCATTAACTATGACAAGAATTTGAACTTAATACACGTTTTGCAAGCAGAAATTGACCCTGAAATAAAGAAAAGGCAAATTTTTACATAAGTCAAGTTAATTGTTGCGGAGTGAGGGAGCAGCAACATAATCAGGATTTAAAATTAAAAGAATATGTAAAAGGAGTACGAATTCTCGAATTCATGACTCTTTTTACCAGAATGCATTGCATTTAACAATCAGATGAAGAGAAATCATCGTTACTAAAACTTGTAGATTATTTAAAACAAACGGAAAGTGTAGAACACACTTATTTCATATATGCTACGATCTACTCCTTTTCATCCAAACATGAATTTTCACAAATCCGGCGTGCTGGACGCGTCTTTGACAATGTCAACACTCCAGAGACATTTAATGCGTACCGGTACAGAATTTATAAGTGAGATTTCTGCGGCTACAATTTTCACGTCTTTCAATTTCCACATCTTTCGATTTCCATCCTTTTGATTTTCTGGTAAAGGGGAGCTAGATGTGAATCGTATGTGTATGTATGTGCTTTATTGTCTCGATCCCTTGTCGCGGTATCCGGTCATCTCGTCACCAGGGAGTTTCGCCACCAAGAAACCATCTCGCCACCAACCAACACGCCACCAAGAAACCATCTCGCCACCAACTAATTATAACTCGCCGCCAAGTAAAGTAGTCGAGGTGAATAAGCTGTTCGAACGAAAGTAAAGTAGTCGAGATGGAAAAGCTGTTCAGACGAAGTTCGTTTGCCTGTCTGTATGCAAATTACATGTTGTAGGTGACGTGATATGATAAATGTTCCGTTGTCTTGGGCAAGCGACATAAAATGCGCGTATGTTGTTTTTTTGCAGCATGGTTTTCAAAACAACACAGGTCGTGCTCTTGTTTTTTTTTCTTTCTTGTTGTGATTGTGCAGTACAGTGTAGTCTTTGCATTGCCTTCGTAGCTGATTATTTATTTATTTTGGACACAACTAAGCGGCTACCGCCAGTGCAGCACATCGTTCAACGTAATACGAACTGTATGAGTGTTTTACACAACTAAATGAGGTAGAACGAATTTCAGTCTCTTCGGCTTGTCGTTCAATGTTATTACATTATTGGTAATCGGTAATCTTTGGATCGGTAACAGTTGTCACACCTCGCCATCGATTCGTCATGATGCATGAAGTTGATACATACAATTTACACACCACAATTTGACACTGCTTTAAGAAACAAGCAAGCACATGGTTCAATGCGCATCCTAAATCATCCATTGGCGCATAACCACAATTCCTTGCACCATATTACTGCGCAACCTAAAATATTTCCGTTCGCGCATAACCACAATTCCTTGCGCATACCACTGCGCATCCTAAATCTCCCATTTGCGCATAACCACAATTCCGTGCGTTTGGTAAGAAAAAGTGATTGCAAGCCCCTATAATGTAATCTTCTGCTGATTAGAGAGCTGCCTCGCTCGTTCGCTTCAGGCTCACTCGCTGCGGCAGCAATTAATTACAAATTCATGAGATTGGGAGCGGAGTACGGAGAAGAATAACCCCTAGTATCTTTCAAAATATTGGTCCTTCAATCGTTTTTTGAAGAGTGATATGGAGGATGATAATTTCAGATTATCATTAATAGAACTCAAAACAGATGGACCTTGAAAGCGGATATTAAATTTGCCATAATTGGTTCTAGCATGAGGAAGATAGTAAGAGTGTTTTGCTGCAAATCTAGTATTATAATTACGAATACTTCTTACTTTGGTAAAGAAAGAATGGAATACAGCAGGAAGCACATTATTATGAAATTTGTACATAAAAATCGCAATTTCAAATAAAACAATATCAAAAAGCTAAATTAATCTGAGGTTTAAAGGATTCCTTATGAGTTTGCTTGTACGTTGTGACCTCTCTGCGTTATGGGCTTCACTCGCCGGATTGCAGCTCTGGCTTTCCCTGTGCTTCGAGCTATTCACAACCCCGTGCGTTACCTGCAGACGAGTTATAATTACTGAGCCAGGAAATGGAGGCCTGGAATCGAAGTACCTTGGCAAACCATGTCGATCCCAATACCCCTCATAAGCAATTCAGCTATGCCAAGCCGAACTTACTGTTCTTTCAGAGAAATGACGGGCCAGAAAGGACATGGTTTGCCAAGGTACTTCGATTCGGGTTCTCGTACAAGTCAGCAAAGGGAACGCACAGGCTTCTGGTTAAAGGAAATGTATTTTTGGACTTACTTGCCATGGTTTTAAAACTTCGCGATTGTTTAGAAAAAGTAGCATAATTTGGAAAACCGAGCATAATTTTAGCATAATTTGGCCTAAAAATAGCCTGCGTAGCAGCCGTTTCCCTTCCGGCAAGTATATTTTGCAGGTTGTAGGTTGAAACTTGTTTATTTGAGTTGAAGTCGAATAAACCCCAGTACAAAGGCTAACCGCAAGACCGGAGTTTGCCTAGTTCCTAGGCCTCAATATTACGCCTCGGTCATTCATTTCGGGTTACGTGGTCCGGGGCCGTTCGTCTGAAATACGTCACCGAAAAGGCCTGAAAGATAGCCGTACAGGAGCTAGGCAAAACCGGAGTGCTATTCAGGCTGCAAAACATACCTGCCGTTTTAGAGATCAATAGCGAGCAAAGGAGGCGCGCCTGGGGTGAGTAAAAAACTAGGTCGCAGTTTTCGTCCCAGAAAAGGAAAGGAAACGGCTGCTACACAGGCTAGCCAAAAAAGAGCAGTGCTACTGGCATAGTACGCTACTTTTGGTAGCACAGAACGTGCGAATGTCTTTCACATTGGTCCAGGAGTTTTGGAGACCACTACGCTTTCAAGATCAACACCTTGATCTCGTCACCTGTATAGATCTTCGCGTCTTACCGTCGGTCAATGCACTCCCCCAGAACAAAATCAGTACAGAAACAAACACAAACAATGCTCTTCCAGTTCAGTAACCCCGAGTAGAACTATTTAGGAAGTCATTGCAGGAATTTGTGGTTGAGATAAAGGATGTGATAGTCCAAAATTTAACTCGTGAAGGAGACCGACTCACCAGTTCAACAAGGTTAGGCTGTGTTCACACTGCCTGGAGGGTAGGTAACCGCACAAAATCATTGCGTTCAGACACTGGGTACTCCAGATACCATTTAACCATTTTCAACAGTAGGTCTACCATTCTGGTATTTGCAAAAAATGTGTTCAAAGTAGAACCCAAAGTAAATCGTACTCCAGCACCGTGATTGAGCCAGGTGTGAATGCAGCCTTGGAAAAACTGGTTTCTTTTGGGATGCCAACAAGTTCTTTGCGATTAAGATTAGACCTTTAGTTACCCTCGGCAGTGTTCATAGCACAAGTGCTAGTGGGGCCGAGCAAACAACTGAAACAAAAAATAGGCAAACCAGTTGGCTATTTACAAGCGTGGCCGAGGATTTGGACTCGGAGCTACCGAGAAACAAATCCAGGTAGTGGTCAGAGCGGGACTCGAACCCGGGACCGCCGGATTGCGAGTCCGACACGCTGACCACTCGGCCACGCTGCCTCCTCATAGTTTTATGCCATACAAGAAATGTCAGCGTATTACGCAATACCGCAAGGTTTCAAAATATTGGACTGACAGAATTACTATCTTAGTGCCACGGGTCGTCGCGCACTCTTTCCCGGCGCAGTGGAGATTGCTTCACGAATCCAAAGAATGTGTGGAAGGCTTCTAGGTGCGCCTTCCTTTGAGTGATTATTGAGTAAGGATTTGAGCCAAGATCACTCGGATCTTGGTGAATCAAAACAACCGTTAATTCAACTCGGGGCTGGTTGGGATTGATCCGTTTCTCATTTTGGCTGTATTACTTTGGGATGATCCGGGTCAGGATTAAAGATCGAAGATCAATCGGATCATGGTGCATCAAGGGAACCGATGAATCCTTGACCAGATTGGGAAGCTGACGTTTCGAACGTCAGTCCTTCGTCGGAACGAAACGATTCGCTCCGACGAAGGGCTATTAAACGATCTCTTTACGGTGGCCAATTTACATTATCAACCCAGTTGATAAACCTGGAAACCAAATTATCTTTTAATACTCCCCACTAACGCAGCACCACAGGTTCTTTAGAAACTTACCCTTCGTTCACTTTGACCATAATGAATTCATCGGTTCCTTTGATATGCCCTGATGTTGGATCAGTGATCTATTTGGACTTAATAAAAGAGATGGACCTCGACTGCCTAGAAATTTCTCTCCCCACCGATGGAGTTTCCAACCAGTGAAAAACAGCTCATAAAAAATACAACATTTTATTACCAGCTTTTATTACAAGACTACCCGAGCCTAAATATTTTCCTTCTAAACCAACTAGACACGCTTAAGCTGGCTCTTCTGCTCTGTACCTGCTTCCAATCATCAAGAGAGGAAGATGTGAGAAGAGTAACACAGGCACAAAATACACCCGTAAGTCGACTAAAAAAAAAACCTAAGACGCAACCGTTACTTCTGCTAGTAGATAAAACGAACCTCCGAGTGGGGGGAATGAAACCTAAGCTTGTGACAATGGGCTGTATTCGTATTCTCGGCATTGGACCGGAACTAGCTGGAAACTGAGGCTAATGCAAATAAAAGTTTTTAATGATATTCCCCCACGTGAGCGTTCATTGAAAGCCAGGTCTAGTCCAATACCGAGTTGATTGTAATCCCGGTATTGGACTGGTACTAGCTTGAAACTGAGGCTAGTGGAAATAACAGTAACCTCTTTTTAATGATATTCCCCCACGTGAGCCTCCATTGCAAGCTAGTTCCAGTCCAAAACAAAACGAATACGAATATGGTCGATTTACAGCAGATCTTATCGCGCAGTACCGAAGTCGTATTGAATATTTGTCGATATTTGGGAAATAAAGTCTGAAGTTTGGTAGAAAAAATAGCTTCAGTTCAGCTAAAACAACTTATTTTGGGCCTGTGGGCACAATATCTCGTCATAAAAATACAGAGCAGAATATGAAGCTTTTAAGTATTAAAAGCATTTATTTTTCCCAAGAACTATCCACTGATAAAGCTTTGTATGGAGTTACCATAACTCTGTCTAGAGACAAAGCTTCTTTCCCAGGCAACTCTCTAGACAAAGAAACCAGTACCCTGGAAATATGAAGTTACTGTACAAAAATATGCGCAACACCGAAGATACAAAAAAATATTGTACAAAATTCCCACTCTAAATGTAAATAATTTACAAAGGAATGTATATTAAAAAAAATGACTAGCCAAATTTGATTACATCCCACTGGGTCTAATGTATTTAACTGTCGAAAATTGTCTAAAAACATGCTGAGATCCGAGTGGATATGTATGGATAAACACCACCCAGTTGCTCTACTTCAAATTTAATCCCAGAACAGAATACTAGATATAATACCAGTAGCCTACATGGAGGGAGAACGACATCCTTTTCACGTAAATACTGTCCCTTTACTTTTTTTATCTACTAAGGTGATACAATAAGCACTTCAGGACTGACCCGTAGAGAAACACTGAGTTTTATCTGAGACCCTAAATGTTCCCTGAGGGCAAGCCGAGTGGAACATTGAGGATCGATCCCGGTCGTCTAGTGTTTTGTTGTTATTCCTCCCAACTAAAAAAATAGAACTGCGAAAAAACTATTTGCTTGCCGCCAATTAGCCACGGTTTCAAGGTGCACGACCTGATCACGCGAGAGTCGAAAGTTCAAGTTAAAGTTTTTTCGCCCTAGGAAGATAGTGAGTTTTGACCCATAACACGCGACACGTTCTCCGCCAATCGGAAAACGTATTTGAGTTGGGAAGTACAACAAACTCTGACCTCATCTCCCTGTTTCGCACCTCTAATGATAATTGCTTACTTGATCCAAAGCTGGAGGAACAGAGAGAGGGAGAGAGGGACTCCTAGGAATCTGGTGTCCCCTCCAGGACGCTTAATAAGATGCAAGGGAAATGACTCTCTACACGTTGAAATATACTGAATAGTACCTGACACAATTCTTAAAAACTACTTCTGATTTATCTCAACGGAGAACCTCTGTTACGTATATTAAAAGCAGATGCTTGATGGAATCATTAAAACCACTGTATTCTCCTACACTACAGCATGCTGATATGGTTATGTTCTAAAGGGACTTTGCCATAGAGTTCTAAAATGATGACGTCACAAAAATAAAATTTTTGAAATTATGAGATATGATGCCATATTCTTATAGAGCATGCTAAAAGACGTCCTCATCCCAAAAATTAGCTCCGAATTGCAATTCCCGGTAGAGATATAAAGGATCAAAGTTTGATGGCATTCCATACAAACCCTTCAAAATTTGTTTCTGTTCCTTCAGTTTAGAACTGACTCAAAATTAGAGAGATTTATATAGGGCAGTATCAAATTTCAATCCTTCCTATTTCAGCTGGGAATTACAATTAAGAGCTAAGTTTTGGCAAGGAACCTTTTTTAAGGATACTCCATTCGAAAATGGCGCCCAATCCCATAATTTCACAGATTTTATTTTTTGTGACCTCACACTTTAGAACTCTATACATAGATTATTCCTAATTATGTTAAATCTGGTTATTGGTAATTTTAACACCCATTGGGTTTAATGAACAAGGATACCCCCAATGATGTCTCGACACCTGGCAAGCTGTGGTAGGTACTATCAAGTACTTAAATTTCTTATTTGGAAATACAGTAAATACGTTTTCCTCAATTTAAATTTCTTCACTACAAGTACCAGAGCCCTTTACCTTTTTTACGACTCGCAGCTACTCGCCATAAGTAGCATAACTAGAAGTTCTCTAGTGCATGTTTCACAGAATGCAGTCGCTATGAAAGTATAAATAACACCAAAAATATGTTTCAATAAGAAACATGTTGGCAATAAAGGAGCATTTTTCAAACAAACTTTCTAAAAATATCAACTGGTTTACAAAATCTAGGCCAAAAATGGATTGTACTAAAAATTATTGAACGTAAGCTAAGTATGGTACCCTTTGCTAATAAACCGTAAGTATGCTGTTAATTCCAACTTGTCCAAATTTTACGAGAGAAAACTGTTTTAATTATACTCTCAGTATGGTTATTTGGCTGTGAATGTGCTCTGTTACAAGTATTAACATTAAATGCAATCACCTAGGTAATGGTGCATTTTCGAGTGTGACTGACCAATTCTTGATTGTGTCGCAGCATGTTGAGGTAATCGTAAATGATCCTAATTAGCTAACAAGCAATTTTACAGCCAATAAGTTGCCACATAAAAAATACAGTAACCAGAGAAAATGAATTTAGTCAGTAAAGTTAAATGGAGGAAGTTGATCCTGTACACAGCAAATAAAATAGTCTTAATGGACAGAATATAGTTTTTGCATACGGGAAAAAAAATTATGTCGATAAATACAAAAATTGAAATTTGTGCAAATTGCTAGTTAATCATATACAAGAAAAAATTTCAAACTGCAGAAAGTTGAAATAAAATTGCATGTATATTAATAACAAGTAATCAAATGATATTTTTATGCAATTTCACATGAATAAGTTCTCAAAAATGTTTTAAAGACTACAAATTGCACTTATCATATGGACTTGTGCAATGATATCAGATCTTCACATTGTGCTAATTTCTTCAAAATTGGAATCATCTGGTTACCTATACAGACTGCATGCTGGACATCACATGGCAACACTTATTTATTCACCGGGTTGTGGTATCCTTAGATTTCTAAATTTTTAAATAGTACACTAGTAATGCAAGGTACAGCTGAAAATTAAGAATTTGGTTCCAGAGAATAGTCAAGGCAGTCTTTTTTAGATACATAATTAAATGCAAGCCTATCAGTTTTGTATTAGGTCACAATAAAAATAAAACAAAATGCCACACTTTTTCAGAATAATTTTCACTTCTGATATACGATTCTGAGACTGCTTATACGGTATTACCAGGAAGACTTGACAGCCTCAAAAAATTAACCATTTGGATTCCAACTATGTGTAGATGTAGTCGCTCAGAGTTGATTAATGTTCGCAGCATGATCCCAAGTTGTTAAACCTACCTTTAATTTCAAAATTATGCACTAACTAGCCTGTTTGACAAGCAAGCAAAGCTTGATGATCAATGTCTACTGTGTGCGGTGAATGTTAGCCTGTTAATAAGGGTTAATAAAATTAAGATTACTTGATAATCAACACATCTACCCCTTGATAGAGGCAACAATGGTGTCACAAAAGTGGCAAAATTAACAATGATCAACACTGCATCGAGTAACGTTCCATTATTTACTCTTTGGTTCCTCAAACAGATTACACTTACTGGCAGTTTAGCAATGAGTTTAAAACAAACACTGTAAAAATCTACTTACTGGACTCCATGTAGTGACTGCAAATCACAGTTGCTTGATCACAAACTGATGGCATCATAATGTTACGGCTTGTTCCACAGGTCCCATTACCTCACAAGGCAGACACAATTTTGCCTTTCTTGGTGGGATACTTTTGGTTCCAAGTAATGCTTGCCATTGTCTTAAAAAGTGGTGATGCTCTAAATTACAGCATCAACTGCAAGATGCCAATGCAGTGACTTTTTTCATTGCAAACATATTATGAACAGTCTCAAATACTTACAAATGGATTCAAGCCTACATTGCTATATAAACAAGTTTGGTAAAGGTTCTGGAAAATCTAGAAGCCAAATGAAATGTCTTTTTGACAGGAAATGTCAATGCTGCTGGGCAATGTTTCAATATTGATTGAGAATTCAGTATAACTGTGGTTAGATCGTTTAAATCATCCAACTGTTGACTGTGCTTTAAAATACAGCCACATTTCCAGGAACATATTCAAACTTTTTAACCAAGATTTTCACTTCAATCTCAACTTAACCTGCTACTTTTTTTCTTAATCTCTTAATGAAACATCAAGTAGTGAGCAATTCCTTAGTTCTTCTTTGACACACAGGGTTCGTACTCTTTTGAGCTCTTCAAATTCCATGACTTTCCATTACTTTTTCCATGACCTTTTCCAGTTTTCCAAGGCCTTAAATGTAGCTGTCAATGCCAAAAATTCAAAACCCTTACTTGTTTTAGAGCATTTTTTGACCTTAAAACACACAAACTCTGGCGTTCACTAAAATGCGTACCATTTATGCTGCTTAATTACTTCTCTCTATTTTACACTGTCCTTACGTTGTCATCTGCAGTAATCTATCAAACAAAACTTTAATTTTCCATGACTTTCAAGGACCGACAATTAAATTCCATGACTTTCCAGGCCTGGAAATGAAATTCTTAAATTTCACGACTTTCCAGGTTTTCCATGACCTGTACGAAACCTGACAGAGGTAATGTTATTGGGTCAAAAATCAAATGGGGCTTGGCAACTTTCTTGCAGATATTTGAATTCATATTTGTGAGAAGCTGCTTAACAAACTGTCCACCAATGTTGTTGCATTACATCAGTACTGAGTTGCCATAAAAGGGAACATCTTGTTTGACTGTGTAAAATAATATATTACTGGTAACTTTAGAACCCAAAAAAAACTTGAGAACAAAACAAATTGGATTCAGAGCACATTTCTTTAATTTTTGGACCTAAAGAAATTCTGTAGACACAAAGCGAAACTGAAACATTACCGATGCAGTGGACCATGTTTAAAATATACATAACAACTGTTTACCAGTTTACCCCAGATATTACTTCCAGTTTGGATATATTATGGTTTACTTACAACCCAAAATGGTTGGTAATGTGCTTGTTGGTTAGTATATTAGTGCAGAGTGCTAGTGGGAGTGGAGCTCAACAAAGCCGGGAGAAACAGATGGTACTTGAACTGTAAATTCTTCCTAAACTCAAGGAACATCTGTGAATTGAGGTTTAAATTTCAAACGATTATGAGATCCTCATAGATCACAGAAGTGTCTCTGCAAATCCACATGAATCTCCTTAAGTAGCTGCACAATTGTCTAGTGGGTACACTTCTGGGTCACACCTCGGCCCTTCTTTGCTATGAAGAAACATTGTGTTCACGAAGACATACATCTAATTACTCACTACCGCTTATTACTTCAACATCTCTGGACTTTGGACAGTTTACTCCACAGGGAAAGTGAACGGTGCATAATTTATTGATTGCTAAATGATATAGTTATTATTCCTACTTTTGTAAAACTAATTTACCAAGAAGGCTCCGAAGAAGCTTGCCGACTCACCCGTTGATATTGATTGGGTGTTGTCTTCTGACACGCCCACTAGGATGTGGTCGCCATTGAGCAGCTCAAAAACAGCACCTTGATAGCTGCTATAGAGGTACGTCTTTGATTTCTTGGCACGACATCTTGATGTCACAGAACGCATTATAACCTGCTGATCGCCAGTTCTATTTAGATGTACAAAGTGAATCAAATGAGCTCTGTCATCTTCTACTTGAAAGTACAATTGGCTGTAAACATAGTATCTTCCAGCACGTGGGATGATGAGTTCTCCGTTCTCATATCGCATGCCACCTGTTGAGTGTGCAAATCCCAGGTTGTCTTCCCAGTGTCTAAGAATTCCTGGAACAAACAAGTTTTATAAATTCTATGGCAACTATGAGTATGCTATGGAGTAACCAGCTGCTTGTGTAAATTTGCTAAAGTTATGCACAAAGGCAATGATTTGTTTTTACAGGGGCAAAGGGTTAGTGTACCATAGTGGGAGAAACATTGCCTGGGGGCCATGCCACTGCCTTCAGAAACTCAAAAATAGAAAATGAACTTTCATTAACAAACTGCATCCTGTGAACTATGTACACTAAATTTTTACAGATAAGTAATATTTTCTTTTGCCTCTAAAATAGCATATGCACAAACTTTGAGCACTATAAATTAATATACAATTATTTTAGACTACTTTGTAGTGACCAAATAAGCTATACTTTAAAAATGCTACTTGTATTCATTAATATATTTTTTAACCCAATTTAACCCTTAATAAGCTATTAACAATTTAATGTTTAGTTGCCTTCACCCAATGCATTATTTAAAGCAAGAATGCTCCAAAAAAACTCGCATTTTCTACAAGAAAAGCTGTTTTACTGTTGTCTCCCAGTTTAACAGTAATCACATCCTGTGCATTCAACAGCACAAGGAAACTGTGCGACATAGTATTGAAAAAGTGTCTCTCAGACTGGACACTCTTTACTTTCACTACACTGTTAACACAAACATAGTAAATGAAGCTCTTTCCCAAGGATGCTGTATAGTAAAGCTGACTGTACACTAAATACACTCCTGGTGTAGGGACAGTGAGTTGTCCATCTTCATATACCATCCCCCCTCGGAGCAGTGTGGCATTCCAGCCAGTTAAGATGCCTGTCAAAAAGAGAGCACAGAAACCAAAGTGTAAAACACTTTGGCAGAGGAGAGGCCCACTGCTCCGAGTTAGAGTTAGTGCAAAGTGATACACTCCTATTACACTGGTGGCAGTCTTACTGTAATTTTGGTTCCAAAATAGACGGAATAGGCTGACGCGTTTAAATCCTTGTTGCCATTCGATTCACGTGATGATTCACTTGGGAGGTTACAATATTATTGTTCTATCTGAACACACTCCCATGCAATTAGTTGTGTCTGGCAAATCAAAATCTTTATTACACAAAATCAACATAACCTCCTAAATGAAACATCGCATTATCTGAATTGGGTGGTAACTAGGATGGAAACCAGTTAGCCAAATCCATTTATTCACAAGGTTTTCAATAAGGACCAGCAGCTGGTGAAATTTGACGGCTAATTTGCATGATTTCGTCACCTATTTTGATTGAGACCTTGCGTCAAATGCAACGATTTTTTATTCATTTGTCGTCTTTGTTCTCTGTTTATGTGGCCACAAATGGGACATAAATTGCCTCAGAATGCAGAAATGCATTTTAAGAGGTCCAAATTTTAAGAATCTTCCAGGTGGGGCATGCTCCCGTACACCCACTACATGGTCATGCCTTCAGCTCAAGTTTACCTTTACTGCATATTCCTGAAGTTTTTATGCCTACTCTGATTCTTATTGAAAACCCTGTATTCAGGATATGATTGCACAGCTGCAGTGTAGGAATTTACATGTTTTGCAACTTCACTGTCAAAAATGATGGACCTTCCTGGCAATACTGCGGCCATTTTAAATTCTACTGTTTCAAATAGCTCTTACGGGATGCTCAGGGGCAGATTAGTATATATCTACACCCTAAGCATCCCATAATACAGGGTTCCAGATAACTTTTAAAGGCAGGGTATCAATAATGAATTTCAACAGGTCAATTCCTGCCACCAAATCATTATAAATTTTCTATTAATTTGTTTGGTCAGGTAGTTGGTCCTGTTGAGTTTTTGACCGACCTGAGACCGTTCTCTTGTTTGGAACACTGATAATAGCTAATTGAAACAACATAATAGCAAGTGGCTACTGTATTGACAAAAAGGTCCATTATATGAGAGCTATGAATATAAATATTTAGCCAAATCCAACCAATCAGGTAGAAAACCTCGCAGAGTCTTCACCAGTGGTTTTTGTGTTCTCACAAACAGTCCACTGTGTCTACATTAAGCTTTGTGAACGATGATTGTTCTATTTTGTTAGTAGTGTACAACAAGAAGATAGATGATATATATATTTGTAAGTTGGAGCTTATGGAGTCATGTATGTAGCCTACTACCAGACTTTTTTTTGCCAGATAACTGAAACACTTTTCTTCTTGTCTGGAACTTAAATTGTGACTGACAGTTAAATTCATTTCAGATCACTCTATATGGGTTATTGACCAAGTGTGAGGTCAAGATGGCTGGATATTGGCCAAGTTCCTTTTTTGCGTGTCATGTTGCGTGTGGAAGTTGAGGTCCATAAACTCACAAAAAAATACGAGGCCAATATCCAGCCATCTTCACCGAACAAACTTGGTCAATATAGGATTTATTATGTGGCTTTCAAGGAAATTTTTCTTGCAGGAGGATACAGCGGGTAGTCCTGAGCGGGCAAGATGGCTCCATCTTGCCTGCTTGAGTAGCCAATCACAGCATGTGATTTAGGTCATCTTGCCTGCTAGTGGAGCTAGCCATATAATAGGAGATCTTACTGCTAGTGGATATCATGGTTATGATGCTTGAAATTAAAGACACTAAAAAAGCTTAATATCTACCTGATCTTGGAGAGTTCTGGGTGTTCCTTGTGTGCCCTGTGAGGTGTGCAGAAGGCCTCTGTGATGACTGCGGAAAAAGCGAACACATCCCTGATAAGTTTTCTCCACAAACTACAAAGCACAGACCTGTTCATCTACAAGTTTTCCCAGCAAATCACCATGTTGGATTTATCAAGTACGAGTGTCATCAAAGGTGGTCCACTACTACCAGATGATTTAATTGCTACATCTATTTTCAGTGACTTGATATCAAAATGAATCCTTCAAAAACTGTTTTCAATTACTTTTAAATATTTAGACTGATGGCAGAATTCTAATAATTAGTTCAACTCAATCAAGTCTTAAACTCGATACCAGAACTGTAATGAGAAATGGGGATTAGAAAATCTCTCTATCCATTTATCAATTTATTATCTGGCATAATGGTCCATGATGTAAAGGAGCAGAGGCCAGAGGTAAGATTAGTTATTTAAAGTCAGCTTTCATGACCTCTCTCTAAATATTGGAATTACAATCAATTCTAACAAACTGCTGTATCCAAGTGCAAGGAGCTGGCAATAATAAGGTACTTACTTCTAGTGAGCCAGTGTCACCCTTTTCACCGGGAGGGCCTCTTTCTCCCTTCTTTCCTGGTATTCCTGGATCTCCTGTTTTACCTTCTGGACCTCTCTTCCCTGGAGGACCAGGGGGACCTAGAAAGCAAGGCAGTGAGTTGTGTAACAGGATAAAAATAGCATTGCTACGTACAATACACGTTCACTAACCAGGGTCCAAAGGGAAAGTTAACATTTATATGATCATTCTGTGCGCAATTTCTCTAGAAGGTGAGATTTAAGGTTACTTAAGGTGGCTCAAAAACAGTTTCCAGCACTTAGATTTTAATAGGTTGTTAGAAACACTCCTTATCACTTGGTGCTACAATCATGGTATCAAAAAACAGCCCACCCCTGGTGAACATGTTGTCGGTTTTGTAACATGATAGATTACCATAGCAACAGTATGACGTCACAAAACCACAGTTAATTACAGCTTAAGCGTCTTATAATTCAAAAATGGCGCAGTGAAATTTTCCTAATTTTAACAAAATTGTAGGCAGGGTTTAGAGCCACCTTAAATTTTTGAAAATTTTGTCAGAATAATACCAAAATAGTTAGATTTTTCACTCTCCTTTCAGTTGAAGTGATAGTTGTCTTGGCTCCATCAACTTTCACATCAAAGAAATTGAGATCAAATATTCTAATTATCAACTAGCACATGCTGGCACAGCTTACCAGTCATTAACCCATTGATGCCTGAATGAAATAGCCTGTGACCCACCCCTAAATCCCTGGAATTTTTTGAAACATTTCAGAGCGGGAGAAAGCACAAAAACAAACCATATGCACAGTAACCACAGACACAAGATCAGGTTTCAAGACAATATTTATTTAAAGTTGAATAAATGAAGGGTCGAATCATTAAACTATATTAACAAAAAGAACTCAACCTGAGGTGTAAAACTGATAAACAAGAAATCATATTATTTCTTGACTGTGCAACAAAATGTCTCACAGAAGCTGAGAAAAGTGAATACATGTATGTGAAAAATAAGAGTTAATTATTGACTCAAAAGGAGAAAATGACACCAAATACAACAGAATTTCCATTCTTGTATTATATAGGCTAACATTTTTTTTAGAAAACAGAAAATAAAAGCAAAAGACACAGGTAAAAATCAATCTGAAAACAGGAAATATTTTCTTCAACGCACGACAAAATATTACAGCGCGGCAAAATAAAGATACAAGTTGTAAATCAAAAAGACAAGCAAAACAAGCCAATTATTTTGAGATCAATTGTACTTCAACTGTGTTCAGTAGCCACTTGGTTCTTTTCTCAGCAGTTCTGTAGTAGCTGAATGTATTTAAACAAAGTGAAAGAACTATTAAACAAACCACAAAAAATCCAGCATGCAAGTTACTGTTCACTAAAGAAAAGTCTTGAGGGTAAGGTAACTTTTTTTGGGCAATTACAGGTGACACAGGCAATTGGAGTGGTTTTTCAGATGGGCAGCACAGGCGTCAATGGGTCAAGAGAGCAAACTTGTACCCAGGGCAAGCTGGAGTACAGGTTATTTTCTAGCCCTGTTGAATCAGGCATATGCTATGATAAATGATGTAACAGAGAATTAACTCTGAAGTGTAAATTTTAGTGCTAATTTAACCCATGAATAACCCACTGGGCGTTGCCCTAGTAAAGGGAATCAGGGAACCACACCAGTAGTCATGCACCTCTTCGGAACCTCTAATTTTATTTGCTCCCGGAATCATCCACCTCTATTGTTTTCAGGACTAGGGCCATTGTTTCTGTTGTTTATTCTATTGTTTTCTCGGCCAATCCTGTTAGACCTTACGAGAGGTGCGTGGCGCCTCAACCACACGAGGTAAAGAAAAAATCTTTTGACCTTGGTGGGAATCGAGGGAGGTCGTGGGTTCGATTCCCACCGAGGTCAAAAGATTTTTTCTTTACCTCGTGTGGTTCCCTGAATCCCTTTACTAGGGCTAACGCCCAGTGGGTTATTCATGGGTTAAATTAGCACTAAAATTTACACTTCAGAGTTAATTCTCTGTTACATCATTTGTGTTCATAGTGCTACGCGGCACAACATTCATATGCTATGATACCTGTTTCTCCCTGCAGTCCCTTGCCTATTTCGCCTTTATCTCCTGGCTCTCCTTTCTGACCAGGAATACCTGAGGGTAAGATTGACGCAACAATGTAAGTTCATATCATATCATTGCTATCACAACAAAAAGTACTAGCTTTATCTGATCTTATCATGACATCACATTCATATTAAGTTGACAACCTCTCCAAGCAATGGATACTAATATTGTGATTTTTAGGATAAAGGGCCACTCTTGTATTAGTTTTTAACAGTTGTATGCCAGCCTCTTGAAACAAAGTTGCTGCTTCCATCTCTGCTACTACTACTGCTCCTGCTAATGCTAATACAACTGGGTGATACTGCTACTGCTGACAATGCTACTGTACTTCATAACCTTGTGCCCCAAACAGCATGTTTTGAAAAGTCACCAGGATTCAAACTACAAATGGGAGTAATTTTTTTACACAATGAAACAAAGTGCAATTCCTGCCAATGAAACCCAAAAATGAAGCATGATGTCTATTGCAATCATACCTCGCGATCCTTGAAGCCCTTGCATTCCTAGAATTGGAAAAATACATTTCATTGGCTGATGTAACAGCTGTGGAGTAATCTGTACATTTTACAATATGATCTCACATCATAACCAAGCAACAAACAGGCCTAACTTTTAGTTGTAAAGATCTTGCTTGCTTGTGAAAAATTATGAATCAACTGGATTTGGTTTGGTTTATTCAAACAGCCTCTAAAGATTTGCATACAATGTGATAAGAACATCTGCTTTGAAAATCATCCCATAACACATCAGTTAATAATTAGCTCCTATTAACTGAGCAGGAGGTCTGTATGGGGGAATCTTGACCAAGGGCATGAGTCTACAGGTACACATGACTGTTCAAAGTCATGGTTCTCCCAAACAGACTACCAAGCTCATTTAAAAAGATGTTTATTACATGGCGAACAAGAAAAATGTTGTTTGTAAGGCGATGAGCCTAACTTATTTCTGCCATAGTTTAGTGTGCTTGTCACCTATACTTTTTTATCTTGTCAGGCTTTTTCCACTTCCATAAACAAATATTGTTCAAGAAAACTGTCACTATTTTCGATCTAGATGGGAATATCTAGACCAATTTCAACACTAATTACAGCGAATCAAATTTGCAAAAGCGGTTGTTCTCAGTCCTTGTAAGACAAAGCCATATGTAATTAGAATTTCTATTACTTCAGGTAGGGCTATAGATTAAGTTGTCTATGAGACTATTTGTGTATGTAGATTCATTAAATGTTAATCACTATCAGGCCAAATTTCTGTCTGGCCAAAATAATGTTTGAAAAGGCACTGTTATGTACTACTATGTAATAAAAACTACAGTGAAACCTCATATTAGGCAGCCAAACTAAGTGGAGCATACCCCTTAAGATTGCATTAACGAACTGATTACTTGAAACTTGAACCCGCTAGTCATTACAAGAATGCAATAATGAATTGATTATTCGAAATTGAACTAGCTCGCTCGATCGAAGAATACGGCTAACGGGTTCCGTTTTCGAAAAATCAATTCAGTGTTGCGACTAGTAAGTTTCAAACCTACTAGTCTTTTCTAGAATGTAATAGTAAATTGATTTTTTGGAAATGGAACCTGTTAGCCGTATGCTTCGAGTGAGTGAGTTTAATATTCGAATAATCAATTCATTATTGCATTCTTGAAACGACTAGCAGGTTCAGATTTCAAATAATCAGTCCATTAATGCAATCTTGAGGGGTACGCTTCACTTAGTTTGACTGTAATAGAGGTTCAACCAAAATCAATGTTGGGTGTGGTTCAGTTTTCAGTTTATCAAATATAAGTACAAACAAATGCAAGTAATGAAAAAGTACAACAATGATGGTTATAATACAGTTCTTAACATCAACAAAAGCCAAAGAAACAATTATGTTTCCAACTGTCATTCTTTTTTCTTCTTCTGGCTAAAAAATTCCAACTTTACAGCAGTTATCAATCACATGCGACCTTCAGCGCAAAAAAAGTCTAGACAAAACTTAAGTTTTGGTGGACGTCAATCACCTCCGCCTCCTTGCCGACTGTATACATTACTGTACAAAATTTACTTGAGAAAATAAGTGAAACCTTGCAGCGGTCCACTCGTAAAAATAATCATTTTACTCCGGCTAGCTTACTAACTACATCCTTGAAATCTAAAAATGAAAACAGGCGTTTGTCAGGTTTTAACGGCCTTTTCGCATGCTTGAATGACCCCGAGAGCAAGCAAATCTACACGCAAACAAATTATTTCTGCACGTATTTTTCTTGGGGCTACGGACTGAACAATACTTAATTCTATAAAACTTATAAATTATCACCTTATAATAAGGTTTTCAAGACGTTTATGTCTTGTTCAGTCTGCCTGTAATTCGAGGATGAATACGCACAAAAATAATTTGTTTGTGTGTAGATTTGTTTGGTCTCGGGGTCATTCATGCATGTGAAGGGCTGTTAAAACCCGACAGACACCTGCTTTCATTTATAGATTTCAAGGATGTAGTTAGTGAGTTAGCCCGAGCTAGCCTTAGATGCCGAAAGTAAAATGATTATTTTTACGAGTGGACCGCTGCAAGGTTTCACTTATTTTTTCAAGTAAATTTTGTACAGTAATGTATACAGTCGGCAAGGAGGCAGAGGTGATTGACATCCACCAAAACTTAAGTTTTGTCTAGACTTTTTTTGTGCTGAAGGTCGTGTGTGATTGATAACCGGTGTAAATCTTCCTGGTTGTGTAATACAGGTATGAAACAAAACAAAATCAACCTTGGGAAAGCAAGAAGCTTGCCACCATCACTTATTAGGGGTGGCCACTGAATAGCTATAGCTGACAGTGTTTATGGGACTTTGGCCACTGGTCATCAAATAAAGGTTGGCCACTTAATAGAGGACTGCTTAGAAGAGGTTCAACTAGTGACATGAATAATGAACCTATTAAACTTGAATATTTGGTCTTAATGGGAAAATCTCAAACCTAGACCTTACCATATTGACCTTGCTATAGCTCAGTCAATACTACAAGGTCTTGGTCTAAAATTTTCCTGTAAAGAACTCACTCTTTGTTGTTGATTAATTATTGACACTCACCATGGATACCAGGGGGGCCTTGAGGACCAGGTGGGCCAGGATCACCTGTGGCACCTCTTCTCCCTATAGATGACCAAAAAACAAAAAACAATAGCTTGAATATAACAATAATGGCAAACAATGATACAATACACATTACAAATGGATCAAACTTTTAAGATGATAAACAGTGATAAGCAATACCTTATCACTGTTATAGCACTGAGTGTTCTTTCGGCATGATAATTTTCGTCTTCTTAGTCTGCACAATTTTCATCAACCCAGAGCTCAGGAACAAATGGCATGTGCCATTCCTCCAAAAGAGCAATTTAACTCTAAATGAAAATGAAGACATAACTGGAGCACTTAACTCACCTCTTTCTCCCTTGAGACCTGAAAAAAAAGAAAAGGTTTGAGTTAACTTTAAACTCCACAAACTACAGAATCCAATAAGTAGAAATTGCAAAACTCACTAATAGCTAGACAGTTAAGCTTGAAATGGTGATTTAGCAGTGTGGGATTTAACTGATCATTTGCCTTCTTGAAAACACATATCCTGTGCCTATCAGAATACTTTTATCAGGATGTTGCCAACAAAGCCTTCCATACAAAAATTCATGGTTGAACTTCAAATAGACAATGACACTGTTTTGACAGAGATGTTAAGGAATAATACCCTTATGCATTGCAATGCAGAGTTTACTGATAAGTGGTAAAAATCTACCAGCATCCTATCACAAAAACCCCTCCCATATTGGCTACACTAAATAACTAGTCTGTATTTGTATAAATCTACTACTATTCTATCATGAATGCTGGTCTCTGATTGGCCACGCTACTCACTATCTATTCTGTGATAGTGAGTAGCGTAGCAGTGTGCCCTTGTTAACAAAATGATGGCTGCTTCTTGGCATTTTTGAAGTGTCTGTGAAGATGATTTAGATAAAGTTTTGAACATCTTTTAGATTTATACCAAAACAATTAGATTATTCGCTCTTGATTTCTATGCCTGATAGTTGACACTATCACATGATAGAAATCTCGAGCTCATAATCTAATTGTTTAGTAGATGATGATGATAACGATAATAACAACCATGATGTTTCATTTTTATAGTGCTATTTCTATCGCTATCCAATAGCACTTTGTAATGATATTAAAAAAATAATAATAAAATAACTAACCTGTTAAAATCAAAATGAAAACTAAGGTTATTAAACAATATAAGATAGTTAGTAGCCTAGCAGTGTGCAGTTGTATACAAAATGGCAGCTCCTTTGCATTTTCGAATAGTCAGTGAAGAGGATTTAGATAAACTTTTGAACAACTAGTAGATTTATACTAAAACAATGAATCATTTGCTCTTGATGTCTATGCGTGACAGTCAACTGGGATTGCACCCTTTTCAACTATCATGCAATAGGAAATTTTAGCTCATAATCTAGTCGTTAAATAGTACACCAGCTGGGGTATTGTGAACTCACACAGGAAAACATACACTCGCCCCTATCGATTAAACAGCAAACAATAAAAGGATACTAAAGAAATAATAAACAAATAGTAAATTCCTTTAACAGCACTTAAGCATTTGCAAGCAATTGAAGACCTTCATGCAAAAAGGGCGTATATCGGTTTTTGGCCGATTTTCACTTTTTGCAGGATCCAGCTAATTTTTGACAGACTGAGTTGTTTTGACATGAAAAGCATGGTTCTGTAATTGTTTTGATCAATTTGCACTTCGTTCTTCAGAAATAACGTATGCAAAAAACTCAGTTTTCCTCTGGAGACCTTTTGTCCAATGAAAAACAAAAGAACCTTTTGTTTCGCTTAGTTTTATTATTCGTATAATTACGCTGATCAGTTACTACTGCTTTGTTAGCACAAGCGGTTAAGGCGCTGAATGGAGCGGATGTGAATTTGTTTTGTCGTGACACAGGTTCGATACAAGGTCGGTTTTTTTGGGAGGGCTGTTTCCCTACTTATTTTACAAACCAAAACGTATATTTAAAAATATACGTGCTATCGAAGCTGCTGAAAGTAATCATTTAAGTTCAGGTCACATCGAAATTTGCCTTCAAAACATTTGCTCATAAAGATGCTGCTTCATGCAAAACTGAGTTTTTTGCATACGTTATTTCTAGAGAACAAAGCCCAAATCGACCATAACAATTACGGAACGATGCTTTACATGTCAAAACAAGTCAGTCTGTAAAAAATCAACTCGATCCTGCAAAAAATGAAAATCAGCCAAAAACCGATATACGCCCTTTTTGCACGAAGGCCTTCAATTGTTAAAAAAGAAACAACATTTTTCAATTTAAAAAACATGTTTCAACATTCCTACATGTATGTCATCCCCAGTTGCAACTGTTTGACAATTTTATATTTGAATTTTCACTGTATAAATGATTACATTAGAGACTTAGGCCATATTTACATTAATATGAATATTGGAATACACAGGGAAAGGCTGCACGCGAGCCAACAGTAGCAGTTCAAAACAGAATAATAAAAAAAAAGACATAAAATAAACAAAACAAGGAAAAGAATTAATTCTTAGAAACATATTAATGCTATTGAAGGCATTTACTAGCATTTTAGCGTTTATTACTTCTTAGACATGTTTTGGCCATTAACGAATCTCGGCAAATGGCTTGGCAAAGCATTTGAACGGTTAGTGAAAATTTTCAAACAAATGATTTGAAGCATTTAAATGGCTGGTAAAAATTTTTGAATGGATAACCTTGTAGTTAATAAATTAATACATTTTATATAGTTTTTATAGTTTATTCATATTGTAATTAGTTTGATTATATTGACGTTGTTGTACCATTTATAAAATATTTTCCATGTAAATAGTGTATTTTAGTGCTCAGGGCTCCTGTTGATAGCAGGTTGCTTTTAGCTCCTGAAGGGACTACCCTAAGCTTTATAACTAAATAAAGGTGTCTGTCTGTCTGTCTTCATCTCATGTTTTTAAAGGAATGACTTCAAGCATTTGAACGGTTAGCCAAACTTTTTGAACAATCACTGGTTATTTTATTGGTTTCTCATAGTTTTAATGAGAAAGTTCTGTTTGTTATGCTAGATGGCATTTCTCATCATTAAGAGTGGTAGACCAAAAGACACGGAGCAAACAAGAAGAATTCTCCTTTAAGCCTCTACGTTTAACCTCTGGAATCAGAGAAAGAATAGCATTGGCGTCAAGGGGCTTAGTAACAGCCAATTCCCCACAATTTTGCTCTGCCAAAGAATTGAAGACCTTTGGTCGAGATGCAGTGCACACAAAGTGTTATATCGGCCTAGAGAGCATTTCAGAATTCTCCTTTTCAAGCAATTTTGTTCCTGACCTGCCCATAATCCACCCAAGGAAAAAGATGGCGAATGGTACACTTACCTATAATGCTTTGCGCACGAGAACTGTAAAAAAGCGTTTAAAAACACAAAGAAAAATTGTCATATCTTTCTATATGCCCAGTGGGCTTAGTTTGGTTCGCAAGGTATTGTGGTAAAATGTACAGCTGCCATCTTTTTTCTTACAGAGGCGTGGTTGACTAGGATCCTTTGAAGCGGTACTATGACCAAAAAACAGTTTTTTTCCTTTGGATTTCAAAGCTATGTTAACTAAGCACCAACTGACCCAAGTTTTAAGTTCTGACTTTAAAAAGACGCCTGTTTACTTTAACTGGAAGTTTCTTACTTATTCATCCCCCATTACTAACTTTAAAATCTTGAGAGAGCTAGGTCAAGGAGACAATGATATCAAAGACTCACTAGTTTAAGAATGCAATGTGTGTGTACCCGGCTGAATTAATATGCAGCACAGGAGTTTTGGGCTTTCAGACTTTTAAACCCATGTCTTGCATGTATAATAAATTGCATTTACACACTGAAATTTTCTGCTAGTGAGTAAATAACGTCAATTTCTCTAGATCCAACCCTCTGATGTCTAATCGGTCAGTTTTGAACGTGAGTAATGGCAGACCATGAAATCCAAATAAACAGCCTTTACATAAAACTCAAAGCTCAAAACTTTGCCAGTTAGGTGTTAAGCAAACATGCTTTCAAAATCTGAAGGAAAAAAGGAAATGATTTTTTGATCATAGTGCCACTTTAAAAAACTCAACCTGCAACAAAACACAACGTAGGATGGTTGTAAATCAAGCATCCATGAGCAAGATACATACCACTGCTTTCTGGTTAATTTGACAAGTTGTTTTTATTATTTACTATTCTGTTGCCTGTCTTCTGTTCTGTTTCTTAAATTTAAATTGTTTCAATAGCTCATTTTGTATACCTGGCACAAAATATGATTGATGAAAAGTGTACAGTTTTTCGGCTCCTGTTCTATGAAATGCGTATAGTAATGCTCTGTATGAATGTGTTAATAGTCAAACTAGATGACCTCCTCAAGGTCTAGATCTTTTGATTAACAGTTTTACCAAAAGGCCACTAAATTCTCCTTAGCTTCTAGACATAAGACAGTTGCAAATCAAGCATTCACAAATGAGACGCATACCACAGCTTTCTGATTGGTTCCACAAGTTGTTTAACCATTTCCCTGCCTGTCTTCCATTCTGTTTTTTTTATTTGGCCATTCTACTTCAAACTCTCCAGCTTCTGGTTAACTTTGCCTTAGTTTGTTCATTTTACAGCAAGCTTAAAATGTTCTGAGACATAACAGTTATAACAGTTCCAAGACTTTCTAAACAGATGCAGAATAGTGCTACCTGTCAAAACAGTCTGCAAGGATTTCTTTATCAAATTGCTCTTGCCGTTTTAAATTTTTAGATTTTCTTAAAGGATTTCTCCTTCCATTTTAATGAATGTAAAAAATTAGCCATTCAAATGGTTTGATTTTAAAGCTAAATGCATTACCTAACACTTAAAATGGTTTTCATGAGGTGTTTAAACGGATTACAGACGGATAACAAACAGATGATAAACAGTTTTTATTTAACAGATTCACAAGGGCTGGTATACATTTTCCTGTGTAAGGTCACATTAATTTTATTAACTTTGGCTGGAAAGCATAGACATGTATGTTAGAGTTAGGTTTTGATGTAATCTTTTCATCCCGGAACTTTGGTACAAACTGTTTGAAAGTATTGTTAGTATCAATTCTCTCATTTTCAGACTATCATGAAGACAGGACTTCTGATATTTCATGCACGAGAATATCATGGATTTCATGTCAATCCTCGAAATCCCACAAAATTGACAAAAATACTGTGAAATTCAATTACAATTTGTACCAAATATGTATCGGTACAACATTTCTAAAACTTATCATGGCTGTTGGGACTGTTTACTTGCCAAAAACTTACAAATTTATCATGAAACTTCATCCCTGCAACAAGTAAACAACATCTCAAAAACTACCAGGCATTCTTTGATCAGGCCTTCAGATAAGGTGCAATGAAAAAATGCAAATTATGCAAAATTTGCAGGGAAGATTATGTGGCTAGAAAGGCCAATTATGCAATAGATAATGTAAATTATGCATTTTTTTCCTGAGCAATTTTAAGCTTGTTTTATAAGGTTTCAGAATAAGAAAAGCACTTTTTTGCTGCCCTAGAGACATTTTGAACACAAAGGAACAGTTACTGTGCATCTTGATCAACATTACTTGGGATAAATCCAAAAAAAATGAGATCTTCTGCATTATCAGCTAACATGTCAAATGAATGATCAATAATACAGTGTACATGTATATTATTGATATTCCTGCATGCTAAAACTAGCTTCTTACACTTTACTTAAATGTGCAGAACACAACCCAACTTTTGAAAATTTATTTTGCCATGATCATCAAAAAAACCACTCACTGAATTTTTAGCTTTTTAAACTTCATCAGGACTGCTTTACAATATTATTCAATCCATAATTTGCCAGGCAGAGCATAAACTTATATATATTAACTACATTGTAAAAGATGATTTTAAGAGCATCTTGTGTTTTTTTAAAACCCCAAGAGTCATGCAGATTAATTTACACCATGCCAGTTTGTCAAACTCACATCTGATCTCGTAATAGTATTGTATAACAAAACTAGCTTGAACATAACAAAACAGTCTTTCTCCCTGTAGACAGTAGTTGAAAATCAAAGGGGACTCTGAGTCATGGCTGAATTTTTTCACAATATTGCATGATGAGCAAAACATTAGTCTATCGTCCACGTGGAACATACATTCGGGTACTTTCTTGCTTGATCGTGAGCTGTCACATTGGGCAGAAGGTGGGAACATGCCTTCTTGGTCGAAGAAACAGCGGGCATTTTCTTTACAACCTTATCCATGTGTAAGTTTTTATCAGTTTTCAACGAAAAAAAAAAACATTTTGCCGAGAAAATTTGCTTTCAACAAATTGGTGATGTGTATAGGCACCCGACATGCAAAATAACGTCTTGAACTTTGAATGTTTGTGTGAAGGCGAAAAAGGTTTTTTAAGCCTTTTTCCAAGCTAAATCATCATAAAAAGGCGTATTTATGGAGGAAATCTTAAGAAACTTGTTGATTTATGATATTTTATGACTGTTGGGCGTTCCTTTGTGAATTATGTGATTTTTCGTGAATTGTGCGATCAGATGCCATTTGAGGTCCACTATGCGAAATCACACCTGTTAGATTAATGTTACTGTACAACCTACCAGACGCCCTGTCACGAGTAAACAATATCTGGAAACCACATCGCAAACAACGAAAATTAACTTCTCAATCTGTTTCAATAGCTGATTTTTGGAAAAACACTGACAAGTACAATAAAATTATTTATCAGCAACATATCCCACACAGCTCATACCTGCAAATTGAAACCAGTACCCCAGAAAAGAAATGGCCAGTGCCACAATCCCTTTCAAAGCCCAGACTCTCACTCTTAACTAAGATCAATAGGAAATACAATAAGATTTAACTCAACTCACCTTGTTCTCCCTTCACCCCTGAAAAACAAAATAACCAAAAAGGGGTCAAGTTACTTTTTAAACTCCACCAAAGTGCAAATATCTAAGTATGCAGGGGAACTGCAACAGTACTTAGTGGCTTTTTAATCTTTGGCAGTTAGGAACTTGAAACATCATTTAAAGGAAACCTTAATTAATATGTACTGTATGTGTTTGTCTCTTGGTTAACAGTTTACCAGCATGATATGGTATCACTTTGATCACATGTAAGGGAAAAAACCCATGTTCATAAAAAAATGAAGACAGCATTGTCAAGAAAGATAAGCTTACAGTAGAACTCCTTTTGTACATAAAGTACAGTGTAAAACTTGCTCATTACAAGCAAATATACAAGTTCCTGTTAACCGTCTTCCAAACAATATCCCAGCATACTCAGTATGTCATAACATCGAAGACACAAGCTCTCGGTTATCCTAATCCTATCCTCACAGATCTAGCACATGCATACACATGTTCAACACTGACCCACCATAACGCTTCTTTTACTGACGTTTTCATTTTTATTATCAACTACTACATTGCGTGTAGTCTTGTAAAACTTAGTATTAGGATGTGCTGTTAATACAAACTCCCTTACAAATAAATATTAGTCCATAATCATCAGAAAAAGTCAACAAAAGTAAACAAACCCCTTTTGAATAAATGTACTATTATAACGCTCAATTTCTGCCATTCTTTATATGGGTAGGAGTGCGGGCTCACTTTCCAACACAGCGGCTTTAACTGATAATCCTGACCAGTAAAAACAGATAACTACTCCACAAAGCACTATAGAAAGTCTAAAAATATATAGTGCATTTAAGGATGTGACAAAAAGCCTTGAAGTGAGAAACCTTACTACACAAGACGTCTAAATGTAAGTCAGGATTCTTACTCTTAATTTCTACCTTAAATCCCTCCCACAAACAGAAGCAAAAAAAACCCCCGAGATATTGCCATTAACGAAGTGGATCAAAATATTTTTGATTAGAAATGTGTGATGTCCCACAAGCAAGATTTGTTATAATCTTAGCAATCATAATGTGCAGCAATACAGTGTGGACACTCGAACCATGAATGCTATGGCTTTATTTTCACTTTATTTGTACTTTTTTCACTTATTTTGTAGTTATTTTTTATATTTTTCCAGAACTAACTAATCACATTTGTGAACCGAAGCAATGGCACAGACATTTTTTCTCCTTTTTTTCATGTTTTTATCATTCCATGCTACACGTTTGAGAGGCTTTTTTGTGCGTAGTTATATATGTATTCCAAATAACGTTAGCGATTTTTTTTGGCGGGAAGTCAGACTCTGGTTTTCAGTTCTTCACAAAATGGCCTACGCTCCAGCAAATTATATGAGTAAGTACTACTTTTCATCTAAACAGATGCATTTTTAGATACTTTTGTTGAATTTAAGCTCTTTTGGGGAACGAAAAAATGACTTGCTATTATTTGTCTTGAAATAATTAGGTCAGTGTAATCTCAGGATTAATCAGCAACAAGGCATCTACCACAATGGAAGCACGTTACCAAATATTTATCGAGAGAGAATTCTTAATCTCCACCACCAGGGATTTTCCCAAAGACAAATTTCAGGCACAGCGCGAGTTAGTATTGGCTATGTCAATAAAGTTGTTCAAAACTATGTGGACAACAACATGTCTCTTCCGCCGACGCGAAAATTAGCGACTCGTAATGTTGTTACACAAGACGTTGTTGATTACATTGAATCCGAAAAATTGTGCAAGCCCAGCACATACACATCTGAACTCCAACAGCGCTTATTGCTGGATGGATTTTGCCACCTCATCTTTTGCAATCTCAAAGTGCAACAAAAAAATGCGTTCGGGAGGATTGTTTTATGATGAATAAAAAACTTAGGCAACTACCTTCGGAGTCATTATCAGACGTAAACATCAACTATACAGATTATTTTCTTGATCAAATTACGCAACTAGACTGTACTACACTTTTTTGATGAGTCCGGTGTCAAAATTACTTCAGGAAATCGTGTACACGGTAATTCATATATCGGCGAGCCTGCCATCAAAGTACAGCGCTACGCCTCGAACGCGAACTACACGCTAAACCTGCTTCACTCAATACAAGGAGTTGATTACTACAATATTTTACGGGGCGCTTCTAATGGAATGGAAATGCTGAACTTTTTCGATGAGGCTTTAGCAGTAGAAAGAGCAGATGGCTCATCAATTCTGGAACTCGGTGACTGTATCATAATGGACAACTGTGGATTTCACCACAGACACCAAGTGGAACCGTTACTGAGGGATATCTTACAAAAACATAGTATCAATCTTTTGTTCCAGCCTTCGTACTTGCCCCACCTAAATACCTGTGAGTTTTGCTTCAACCAGATAAAATGCCACCTCAAACAAAATACATCGCTCACTCTCAATGAGACTGAAATAGCAATTGGCGAAGCTGTTTCCAAAATGATACTTCAAATTCAGTTGCACATTTTAGGAATTGCAGCTACCTATAACATCATGATTGACAGCTTATCTCCAGATCTGGTGTCTTGCACGCAAGCTATTGACTCATTAGACTTGATTGACTCATTAGACTCTTCTGGTCCGTCAGAGGTTCACTCATGGTTAAAATCTCTATCTCCAGGCCTAAAACTGATGCCTTCTTCCGTCTCCAAACAAGTTATTTTTAGCAGAAAGGCATGTGTTAGAAGCCGAACTGGAGAAGATGCGAAGTGGAACGGCACCGCGATCGACCAGTCTTGAACCGAAAAGATTAAAGATGACCCAGAATTTAGAGAGCAACGCCTATGCAGTCAATTGTAGCGCACAGACACCCGACTCAAGCATCTATGGTGGATTTTCCAGCAGGTAGGAATCAACACAAGTGAAAACACACAGCTCCCTTGACCGCTCGACCATACAGAAAACCTCCAAATACTACTTGTGCAAATAGAAAGTGCTAAGCAACAGCTGGAGAAAAAAAGAAAAGAAATGGAAGAATTGCCCGATGCTCAAGATCGACGCAGGAAGTTTTCTTTGCCGTAATGAGGCCGCAATTGAAATGTCAGAACCCGGTTAAGTATCGGGGTGCATTGGATAGAGATCTAATGGTGTTACAGAGGGCTCTGCAAAATAAAGTTCCCCTAGACAAGGGATTGGATTGGAGACTTCCAGGCATAATTGAAGAATACAAGCGAGGAAATGTAAATGTCCATCTTAACCAACCCAATCCACCGCAGTCTTACGATTTGCCTTCCATTGACACTGCTTAGCTGGCATATAATTTGCCAGACTCGTACTACATGCACTAAACTGTACTGAGTGACTAGTAACTCATCTCTTTGAAGATTTCCATTATAATGCTGATGTTGTTTTCCGAATTATAAACAGTGTAATGTTATGTTGTGTTCCTAATTTTGTTTTATGTCTGCCGCCGAAATAAATATGTTTCGTTTCATTTGTTCCTTGTTTTGAATGAAAAAAGTAGTAATATTTCCATCAGAAAGCGTCATTATAGTTTCACTAGTAAGATATCCCGTGATTGATAAAAAATCGGAAAAAATTTGGAAAAACATCTCCGCCGTTGCTTGAAATCATGGCAACACTTTGAAAATAACATGGAAAAAAAGCATGAAAAAAGTCTCGGCCGTTGCATCCACTCGCGGCTGTGATTGGATAGTTCGGAAAAAATATGAAAACAAGTGAAAAAAAGTACAAATAAAGTGAAAACAAAGCCATAGCGTTCATGGTTCGAGTGTCTGCACTGTAAAGGGGAAAGAAAAAAAACATGCATACAAGTTAGAATAATTATCCTTGATGTGAAAACCCAATCATTAAAAACACTCAATTCACACTCACTTATTTATAGCTTTCAGTGATGATATCACACTTAATTGACCGAAACCGAAACCGAAACATTAACGTAATTTTACTACCTGACTTCCCAATGTTGACTCATCTACTTACACCCGCTTTCAGTGTTATGTGCATAGGCGACATTTTCATTCATCTTTCGACACACCATCTTTCGACACGCTATTTAAACAACTGTTTAACTGCGAAACAGGCAATTTTTCATGTTATTAGTGGAAGAAATGATAAATAAATGATAATTACTGACCTGACATGGCTGAAGAAGTTTGTAAACACTGCATGCTTCCAAATTTACAAGATAATTAAACGATTTGAGTGAAGTTGATCAGCTCTCAATGGTGACTTCCAGTAGAATTAGACCAATAATGCGTTAGTATTCGAAAGATGTAAACATTCAAAATGGTTGACTTATCTCTCACAGAATGACTTCTTGATACTCCCAACCTTAGTTTGTTGTCAAATACATCAATCTTTCATGACTAAGAGTCGAGTTAGTCCGTGAATGAGTCCGTTGATTAAACATTTTGATGTGGGCCAGGTTACATAGCATGCCGAAAGATGGCATGTCAAAAAATGAACAAATATGTCGCCTATGCACTTAACACTGAAAGCAGGTGTAAAACATAAAATGATTTCTGAATCAGTGTTAATGAAATTAAAGCCAAAACGATTGCTTCCAATTTCAGAGAGAAGGCTACATGTCTACTGACACTGGGATTTTCGGACGATTAATAGCTGCTTATTTGTTTCCTTGTGTCCATGTTTTACTCAACTTTTCTATTTTTCACAGCCTATTAACCCTAATTAAAGTTCAATCTAAGCATCACATCACAGGATTATCAGCTATAAATAACTCTTTGCGATAAAGGAAGGAATAATCAAGCCTCCGTTTGACTAGTGTATAGGGAATGGTAACCATGTGTAGACGAAAGTTTGAGTCGAAAGAAGTTGTCTACAATTTGGTGTCTCTTGACCTGAAGCTCAAGTATTTTTAGCACACATAAAATTTGGCCAACTGGATTTAATGCCACTGGCAATTAGTCTTCCCAAAAATATATGAAAATTCCAATTCTAACATTAATTACTCTATAGTTGCCTGAGGTGATCAACATATCCTTCTTCTTATGGTGATGACAATTTAATTTAATTTAACACTAATTAAAACCTGTATGTTAGCTTTTCAGTCTAGCATTGAAATTTGATCCAGACATCCTAAACAGGATTACCCAACTACTGACACAAAACAGCAATTGCCCTCCTCCCTTTAAACATTCCCTTATTACAGACCACACTTTGCTCCAAAACATAATTTAAGACAATAAAAAAACCATGTTACTAGATTTACATGTAAATCAATCTGAACTTTTAGCACACACAGTCTCCTTGTTTTCAAAATCAAATCAAAGGTGAAGTTTCAGCAAGAGCATAACTAAACAACAGTTGTTTAAGATATTTAGCACTTCAACAAGTAAAGTCTCCTCAAATTAATCAATTGCTTTCTCTTGGACGTGACTAAATTATTTACTAAATTTAACCCTCGTGACAGCACATGTCAAGCTAACTGCGCCAAACTTTTCCAGATGTTGAACGTCACCAAAGTTATTAAACCCACCAAAAGGAAAAAAACTGCCTAGTTGTATTTCCAAACAAACCAGAAGAGTGAATCACTTTTTTGACAGTGAGGGTCAGAAACAACTCAAATTTTCGCAAACAAAAAATGTAATATTAAGTAAATTACAAATAGATAATATTGCTATCGGTCTAAAACAGATAATTTTTTTTCAACGTAAAGGAGACTATGAGAACCCATAAAGAGTAATATTTCACTTAGTGTGACATGTGAGCTTTCACACATTTTATTTCAAGACAGCAACAAGAAAAATACCCATTGCATAATAAATTCTTATGGTGTCAAATTTGGAAGTGGTTTAACTTTACTAACATTCCTTAAATACATTTTGATTTAATACTGCCTAACATTAGCAGCTTAACTGACTTCAGTGTTTACAAAAGGAGCTCAGAGCTTATTTCTGTGGCTTGACACTTGATCTTGGTAACTCAATGCATGTGAATGAACAAAACGTAAACAAGAAGAAATTAGAGAAGCAGCTTAACAGTGATGTGATCGGTGTTTAGCTTCTTTGACATGTCTACTCTTTAATTGAACAAGACCAGCAGCTCGTCTAAACCATTCCTTAGACCATAGTGATATCAGAACAAAAGAAGCTATCAATGATTATTCCTCACTAAAATATGTCACTGGAAGCGTCAATCTGTACAAGACTACATCATGATTTCTGAGTATACCCTGACCACAAGACTGCACAACAAATAAAACACCAACACAACAAACCCTTAGAGTTATCCTTAAAATGTATACAGTCAATTTAGATCAAGAAGGCAGTGTGTGACTAAATCAACTACTTTTTCAATCGGCTTATCTGATGCCTAAAGGATGTCTTTTTACACTTCTTTACTTCGAAATGATTTAACTCTCTTTTAAAGGGCTATCCACCTTAGAGAGACAGAGATGCCCTTGAGAGATCTCTCCAACGAGAGGTTTCTGCCTCTGGTGTTCACCTTTAAGATACTTTCTTGGAGAGGTGTCCATTCTGGGAGGGTGGCTAATTACTTTTTTTTGTTTCCCTGTTTGTTTTTGTAATCAAAACTTGTTTATTTAATCTTGCACTCCCGTCATCAAGGAGAACCACAAAGAATGAAAAAGAACAACCTTGGGTTCTTCACTTGACAGTAGTGGTTACACATGACGGAGTGACCTGGTGTAGATGAATTTCCAGCCCTCCACCACCACCACCACCATCATCATCATCACAATATGGTGTTAGAACACCAATAATGCAAGAATGTCCTGCCAGCCCATTACCCCATGGGGATTCTGATTAAAGGTCAAAGTCAAGTCATCACTAGATGATTTTGCAAGAATCAAATGTAAATGTTAACATGGCCATGAAAGAGAAAACAAGAAATCTGCACCTCCTAAGGAGAATTGATTATTTCCATCACCTGTATGGCTGTCTCGCAGAGAATTCCACTCTTAATGAGTACAAGAAACTGCTTTAGGAAGCTGTTTTTTTATAGTTAGAGGACATAACCACAATACATTTAAAAGGGTATAATACTTATCATGGTACAATCAAAAGAAAGATTAGCAGCAACTTTTTATGCCTACTTTAGGGCGGTGTGAAGTGGAGTGAAAATTTCTGATTAGCTATCCTTACTTCCAGCTACTTTTGAATAACAGGGCTAAGATGATATACCCCTGTGCCAAATACAGTTTATTCCACTGGGTATGTTTTGACTTGTGTTGTTATATTACACAGTGCAAATTTTACTGAGTGCAGTATCCACATGTTGATTGGCGTTGGTAGCCTGTTAATATAATGTTACTTAACAAATACCAGCTTGTTACAACATGTATAAAATTCCAGATTTTTTTGACATAATTGTTTAATTCTAAGGTCTAGAGAACTAGGTGGAAAGTTTCCTTATTTTCATACACAATATCCAAATATAAGAACATAAGAATTGGACATTCTGATTGGTTGAAGAGCTGATCATATGAAATTACATTTACCCTGTAAGAGCATGGCAAATAAAAATGGCTGAGAGTTGCTTAGTTAAGTTTTTATTTATTTGAAAAGGCATCACTCCAAGTCCAGGATATTTCAAAGGATGGCAAATTTTCAAAAGGACTGCTTTTGCCCTTGGACCAAAAATATTTTTAAGAACTCATAGTCAAGGCCTTAAGAATTGTAAACGCAGTGGTTGCATTGATCACCAGCAGGTCAGTTCGATTGGCTGAAATTTATTTTTCTTTAAACTAAAGCTACCCATTGTTAGGCGATGATGACAACTGGGAATGAAGTCAACAACGATACACTTTATTACCCATTTAGAAATTATAATAGTAAATTGAAAAAATTGTTTAATTAGTTTAAGGGGTTACCAACTAACTAACTAATAACTAAAAAGCTAAAAACATCAGGGAGCTGGTTTAAATCATGTACATTAAATATTTACAGTGCAGGTAAGACAGTTATACAAAAATACATTCTAGCTAAGCTATCACACAGACACACACAACACATACACACTTACAGCATTGACATATGGTGATGATAATAATAATAATAATAATAATAATAATAATAATAATAATAATAAT
>CM042755.1:19123512-19156813 GCA_022496165.2 Catalaphyllia jardinei
AATAATAATAATAATAATAATAATAATAATAATAATAATAATAATAACAGTAATTAGAACAATAGCCTATGTCTAAAGCAATCTATAGAGGATATATAACAATTCTAATAGCTGAAAAATAAAACAAAGGTACCCGATTTATTTTTTTTTGTTGTGTTTTGCTTATTTGTTTTGCTGCTGAACTTGATGAGTAAATTGATTGACAATTGATGTACATGTACCTTTATTAAAACTATGACTGCTCATGTGTATGCACCCCCACAATTGCAGCTGTATTTTTATGTTTTAGTCTGTTATTTTTAAGTCTGCAAAATTCACCTCTGAAAATTATACCAAAACAATTACTTGCTTCAGGCTTACTGGTGAATATTGGTGAATAATTGTTAAATACAATACTTCACACACTGAAAAACAGTGAACCAATGGAAGGATGGTTATCATGGGACTTCAGGACAACAATATTATTAAGTGCTATTGTCACTTCTTGGAACTGATTAGTAACAATTTCACCTAAATGATTCACTCAAAAAAATTCACGAATCAGACAAGTAGGTGGGTGGCAGGTTTCATTGAAAGCACTGAGTTATTACTCAGACGATCATGGACAATCAAAATCTGTTCCAGCTTACAACTTAATATTTTTCCTGCTAGAATAACAATCAAATGCAAATTTTTTTTGTCAATACTTGAAATTGTCTGTCTCCTTTTACTACAAAAACTAACTTGTCATAATTTTAGTGTTTTGACATCCTGTTCAGGTTTATCTTCTCTGTAACTCAAAGCTGGGCAGATATAAGTCTGTGTAGTGAATTGGCAATTTTTCCTTATTAAGTCATAACTCATAAATAAATAATTTAGTATCAACAATCACATCCTTCAGAGTTTGTCATGTACGTTCAAGAGTCTAGTTGCTAACCTTTAAGATTTTTTCCTATAACTTGCATTTTGCTTTGTTCCTAGTGACTACTTCCAAGGGTATCGATAACAACCACATTACTATTAAGCACATGTACGCTGAGTAGGTCAAAAGCAAAGCGAAGAAATCACAAAGGGTGTGTGTGCCCAATACCGTATTTACTCGTGTATAAGTCGAACTCGTGTATAAGTCGACCCCTCATTTTCCAGGTCAAAAATCAGATTTTTCTCATTTATGATTAAAGAAATAAAATTCAGACCAATAGAAATTTCCCAAAACTTCAATCTTTTCTTCCTGAGAATGTATTGAAACCATGGTGAATTAAAAAAAGCAGAGGTGTAATCTTTCGCTATGAAGTTTATCAAGACTCGTTTAATCACGATTTAAGCACATACTAGCTCTTCGATTTACTAGCGAAGTATTTTATGATGTTTGGGAGTAAATCACATTGCATTTAACTAACCTTGATCTCGATCACGAGTTTAAAAGGAGATTACATAAGAAGACCAAAGGAGCGCAGAAAAGCTTTGAAAGATCGCTCAATAAAAACAACACCATCTTGGAAAACTACAAATTTGAGGAGTAATGGAAACTAAGATAACTCCACGTGCTTTCTGAGGTTTGCCAGGTCACTAAGCTACAGTAATCGTTCGGTGAAAACGAAAGTTCAGCACCGTAAACAGCAGGGAGGCTCTATTAAAGAGAAATGTATGCTCCAGAGATCAAAAGACACAATGGAAATCATCTCCAGTGCATGTAGGTTTAAGTTTAAAGAATTTAACGTTTATTATTTCACACTTTTTTGTTGAAGAAGACTGCACTGAAAACTAAGAAACTCAACCACAATTAGAACTCGTTTTGTAAACTCAGTTTATCGAATGCACTTCAGGCAATTGTTATGCTGATTTCTTGGACTGCTTTGTCAGGTCTTTGTGTAGGACTCGTGTAAAGTCGAGAGCGATTTTTTGGGCTGATTTTTTGGTCGTAAAAGGTCCACTTATACATGAGTAAATACGGTAATTGTTAAGTTAAGAAAATAACGCTTCTTAGCATTCAAGTTTCTAGTTCACCAAATAATTGCAAATAATTATTTCTTGTGGTAGATAGATATCTTGAAACTACCAATACTTAATTGCAAAACCTTTGTTTGTCCTATCTTTCCCTTCAGGGCATGCTGGTTAATGAAGTGAGGGCTGAACCATTAATTAAAAATTGAAACAACTGTATTATGCAATGACACTAACTAGTCTTTTGTTAATTTAAAACTACCTTTTCTGACAAATATTAGTTGGATTAATAATATGACATTCACACTCACAGGGTTATTTTAAAATTATGCCATTTTCTTTCCTTATTCCAAATTTATTTGTGTAAACATTTATTTTTCTTTCTTTTTGGAGAAAATGGGATTGTCAGCCCTTCACATTTGCTGATCCCATTTCATTCTACTCTCTACATGCAGCAACCTGGTTTAACATAAAACTCGAAAAAAACACTACTACCTTAACTTTTCAACAAAAGTAATCATAGACAAGTATTCATTTGAGCAAATTCTAGAAACAAGGCACTCTTCTGTATAATATACTATAAAGAGCATAATGCAATCTGTGAACTACATTATTTAATGTACATTGTATGCTGGGTACAGAAAACCCAAAACAAAAAAACTAAACAGCCATTACGACATCACCTTTTGATTTTCCTTATCAGCTTTCTCTCAAGTGCAATGGAAGACACACTATCGCCTTTTGATACCATTCATGCCCTATAATCTGTTATGTTTAAATTAATCTGTCCTTGTCTGGTATAACTTTAGAAAGCAACAACACATTTGAAAAAGAAAACATCTAAGAGGACTGCCAAGTCATGCAATTATTATTTAAAAAAAAACTAGCAGTGGAAATTGCAAGTTTTCAACTTCACCAAACAGTGTTTAAAAAAAAGATCACTTCTTAATTTGTAACTATGTCAGGACAAGCACATACACATGGTGAAGTACGTATACAACAGTCTACAATAAAAACAACTGGTTGGTAAAACACAGGATTGAGCATTAACGTTAACTAGCACTCACCTAAATAACATCAGATGTTTAAATAAAAAAGGATCACTTCATAATCTGTAACTATGTTAGGACCAGCATATATACATAGTGATATCCAAATACAACAGTCCACAATATCAACAACTGGTTAGTAAAACACAGGCTTGAGTATTTAAGTTAACTAGCACTCATTTTCTCACACCTACTCGAATGCACATGTGCATGTTTACATTTCAAATTTCCTATTCCCAACAATACACACTGAATGACTGGCCCAGATTACAATGCATGCATTTTGTTTTTCAGCTTGCAATTAGAGTGATTATCTTGAATGAATCTTGATGGAGTGATTTGGAGATAATGAAATTATTGAAAATGTATGCTAACAAAGCAACACCTGCCAGTTTTATAAACTGGCAAAAGACACAATAGATAGAAGGGTGTCGAGTGTAGGTGGCGAATGGGTGTGCACACCATAATAAAGGATTAGGAATATAGAATTCAGCATGGTTTTAAACTTGCTATTAAACCTATTTGGATAAAACGCGAACTAAACCGCATGTACGAAACAACATACTAAACACTCCTTGCAGGAAATCGTAATTTTAATAGCTGTCAGTTAAATTGGTTTCCTATGGCCACGAAGTTTGCAAAAGGAAGCGACAAGAACTTATGGGATTGTAATGTGGCCTATCGATGGTAAAATTTCCGTGCTTGGAAACGATTCAGCTGATCACAGACTCGAAAATTAAAGCCGATCTGCGGTACTCTTGACAATGAGGCAAAATTAACGTCTAATAAAAAGAAAGGGAAAAAATATCTTGTTTTGATCGAAACCTAACACATGAAGTAATCTGTAAGGAAAATGTCCAAGTTTTCATTTTCTCATTCACGTGCAGAAAACACACAAAAGCATAAACGATCACGAGCTAGCCAACCGATGAATGGGGGACCTTCATAAAAGAGCTGGCGTTTCGCGGTCAATATTCACAATGTACACTCGAGGCACAGCACAATACACGTTCTACTCCAGTAGTTCGCCAATGAAGCGATTTTAATAAGTAAATAAAGACTGGAGTGTGGAGTAGAATCTTTTTTTATGCGCACCATACATCGTTTATGTCTTCGAAAACCCAACTCAAAGACCCTCTAACAAGCACGAGTTGGATTCAAACAGCGAAAAGCCAATTCATGGACAATCATTTACAAACTTAACTTTATTACTACTTCGCTTTCGAAACGGCGTGCACATTTATAAATATATATCCTTGTCGAAACACTATCGTATCTTTATGTATGCATAGGAATGAATGAAAAGCTTAACTACGCACGTCGGAAAATCTTGGTTCTGAGCCATTCATTCATTCATGTTTAAGTCACAGTCTAGATACTTATAATAAAAGCGTGGTTTTTACGCTTCGTAAAGCAGATGTGTCGCAGAAACGGAACTCGAATTACGAAGCATGCATTTCATGATTCAATCACTATGGTTGTCGTTCAGCGAAAGAAATGATGAAACTTTCATACCTGAACAGATTGCCGAGCAAAGTGCGGCCGATCTCCCACGTCCAGCAAGCTCCCGTCTGATCTGTTTCTTGACGTATTCCCGAGTCACTCTGTCCACTTTATGATGTGGCTTAATATGTGTGAAAGAGGGTTTGGTAGGATCTAATTGTGAAGTACTCCTCCGCGAAACGTGTATAGGAATGCTCTGTTTGGGACGAAAAAATTATTTTTCAAGTGAGCATCTCTCAGATTACACGGCAAACATGAATAGTATAGCCGAGATGTAACCTAATCGATGGGAAACTCTTCGCGTAAAATTTCTGATATCATCCATTGCTCACTTGCTTTCGCTACCCAAAGATATTACGATCAACTTAACAATGATAAAAAATTCACGTACCTTAATTAAGTTCGGTGGAGCTGTAGCGTTTGTTGTGAGAACGGGAAACGGTGTAAGCCTACTAGAGTTCCCTCGCAGAGTCTGTTTGCTTGGTTCCTCGCTCGCAATGGAAGGCGATTCAAGTTTCTCTAAGCGCGTTTGAACGTTCGTCAGTTGAATAAATACAACCACAAAGAGTACAACAAATACAATATTAACGACAAATGATAAGCACAGCAAGTTTTTTAGAATGTGCCCAGATTTTCCACAAGAACAAATCGATCGTGCGCGCGAGTTGTGTTCAGCTTGTCGTGAACTCTCCATATTTCTTGGTGGAGATGAAACCACGTGTAAGTGTCGCTAGTAAGAAAAATTTCCACTTCAAAACATTCCTGACAAATCTACAGTCTTCCATACGAATTTTCACTTTCCGGGACCAAGAAGTCGGCCTTCGCGTAAGCGATTACAAACTTCCTCTTAGCCTGTCCTGTGGTTGTATATATAGTTGGTACCAGTCAGTTTCTAACGCGCCAAAATCTGTTCATAACAATAGACAAGCGCTCTGCGTCAGTCACTCTTCGCGGAAGAACGGGTAACACACGTGTCTCGCGATCAAAACAAGCTGTGTGTCAAGAAAGGCGCATTCGACCAATCACAGCACGCGCTGGATGGATAACAATCTCACACAAACAAGCGCTGATTGGTGGAAAACAATAGGCATGATACATTCACACTTTTGAGCCAATGGCATTGTTGGTTCTATGGCGAGAGAAAACACTTAAAACGGTTTATTTAATTGATCCATTGTCATTCAAATTCACTCCTTTCGCGGACTGCTGCGAGCTCTGAAACTGTAGAGAAACAACTCCATGCGAAGGAATGCGCGAGATTTGGAGCGATTTCCAAGTGAAACCCTCCATCGACTTCCAACATCCGCTAGGGGTGCGGATTACGTTGAACTGAATCATCCGCGAGTGAAATTGCTTCATAGCCTTTACCTGGACCAGACAGTGAAACAACTGGATTGTTGCCAGAAAAGCACATGGCATTTATTAACCAGTGTTCCAAACTATTAAATGGCGTGACATGACTGTCTCTTGTCGACTGTTGCACCTCAAGCGATGAATTCTCTTTGAATGGGGCGCGCAGCTCATTGACAAACACCCGAGGGCGTTGCCGATTAATTTAGGAAGCGATAATGAGAACTTTTTAAACCTCTATCTGACTTTTGCTTTCCTTTTTCTCAACGTCGAACTCAAAAGTAAACAGCCTAAACAAAACGAGATAAACAGGAAATTGTTAATAAAGTGTTTTTGAGGAAATGACAAAACAGCTTTGTGAACTTATCGATTTGCGTGTGTTGCCTAATATTTACCGAGCAAATTCCTCGGCCGCGCTGGCGAGAGGCAGTTTGCCCCAGTCGTGACTGGAAAGCCTCGATAAAACGACGATCCCTGCCCACGAGGCAACACACTTCCGATCTTAAGCCACAGGAGCGGAAGTTTACAGGGCTACGCGTTGTGCAACTTCGAGCGTCTTTCATCGATCAACGTCAAAAATAACTCATCCCACTTGCAAAATTGTTGAGCACGCGAAAGCGCGCACGACTAATTTCACGTGTGTACTCTGTCGCGAAGGAGAATAAATTAATTTTACTGAGTTCCAGTCTGACAGAAAATTCAATACAACACCCAGTCTATACCTAAAATGTTTATCTTCTCATCTTTATTCGTAACATCAATAATAAATGAAAACTTACAGGAACGATTGTGACAGAAAGCGTCCGTGACAATCACAATCTACATAGACATTTCCACAACTCACAACAAACAGAAGCTCAAAAGCTCGGAAATCGTTCAAGTTTCCGACAAACGAATCAGAAAATGAAAGTCAAGTTTCTTGACACAAATACTAGGCACACAAACCATATTACACTGCTTCGGTGGGACTGTTGATGGAACGCAAGCAAATAAAACTCTCCGCAAACGGGATGGAACGAACGCTGTTTGTTTTGGCATTGATACCACACAAATTAATCCACAAGTTGTTCGTGGGGCTGTCTTTACTTCACGACAAAACTAGATCGCTATCTCGACAGATTTGCTCATTTCACCACCAAGACAGCTAATATTCATTCTTTCAGCAGACAAGCTCAAATCTTCTCCTGTAGTTTGCCCGTTTTTGCCTTACGGGCGTTAACAGGTTTAAAGAAATAAGAATGTTTAGATGCCCCCCTGAACAGCTCAAACTGAAACAGAGCGATGTTATATTAACTATCTTTTTTTCAATAAAGGTTACAGACCATATTTAATTCTAACCTTCAAACCGTTCGTGATCTTTGCAAATTAATGAGCAATGTTAGCCTCTGGAGTCATGGATAAAATGCGCGAGATGATAATCCCTTTACAGATGTCTGCAGTCGATATTTCCCAACACGCCGAAAGGAAAGGAAAAAAAAAAAACGTACACGCCGGAGCCAAACCTGGGTTTTCTGTATTAGGAAATGTAAGTGGACTCGCATTTTCCCTTTTAGGTGACGGGACGACACACCCATAGAAAATGACAAGCTAACAACGACACTGGTAGTTTAGAATAACGAGCGCACAAGGCTATTAAGCAGTGTTAGCGGAGTTGTGTTTGAGCGTTCGTTACAACTGGAAGTACTTCTACATATTCAGATTACACCAAAGCAGAACATACATTGATCAGATTAATGAACTGGAAGTTCGATTCTTGTATTGCGGCATTTCCGAGAATCGTTGTTCAATTGTTCAAGGGCATTTCCCCTTTCCTTTCTTCTAGACACGACTAACACGATGTCTTTCCTTTGTTCGAAGTTGTTACCCACAATCTTGAGTACGAAACCACGCAGATTACATGTCAGCTGAGTGATTTCCGATTGTAGGAAATTCATTCACAATTTCGGGAAGAAATCTTGGTCAAGTAAGAGTCAACCGGATAAAAAGATAGGAATAAAAAAAAAGACCACTTAATTTGGCAATCAATAGTGCAATGCAAAAAAAAAAAAAAACTGGACCTACCCAGCTCTTCGACAGTTTCAAAGAGACAACTTTATTACGCGAAATCGTGCTACAAACCAATATTCCTAACATCAGATACCCTTCGCATTCAAGAAATTCTATACCTTATTACTAGGATCAAGGAGGCTTTTCATCGAGTTAGCATTTAACAACAAAGCTCATTTCCGTAAAAGCTTACAGACACACGAGAAGACTGGCGCACGAAAAGTGTTTATAATACATGGCTAACAATTTTCATATGTGGTATAAAAAGACCATTTTACCACAGTCTTTGGCAAGAAAGGAACTATGCCACACATTGAAAGGGATCAAAACTGGTATTTACACAAGACCGATATTTATATTTACAGGGGCGAAGCTTTTGTACAGAGATGTTTGATTGAATCCACGAGGTTCCCATTGTGTTCAATAGTAGAAGACACCATAAGCTGCCACCAAACAAAACATGGTATCCTAAAAAAAAAAACAGAAAAAACAAGAACTTAATAACTGACGGCTTCTCATGGAAAATTCTGCTATGTGAGATAACTGCCTGCCGAACTACGCCTGTCTGTATCTGCTGCTTACTATTTTAAAGGGGCACTGTTCTCTCAGTAACACCAATATAAGTCGAAGCAATTCGCAGAAATAATGAGTTCCCGAAGCAAAACAAGACCGGTGACATAAAAAGCATCATAAACAAGCAAACCGGCACAAGGTATAGTTTGTAACGGAAGATTCAAATGCGATTACCCAAAAAACTGATTTCATTTGTGATCGTTCAGTTGCGAGCAAGACAAACACTTGAAACACCTCTAGCACGCCAACACGCGCGAGCACCATGCATTCTTCTGTCCGTTGCGTTCGTATCCAACACAAGTAGGATTTACAACGTTACAGCTACATCAACAACATAAATGCGCAGCACAACCCTGGCTGACAAATCGGGTCATTTCTATAAAGCTTCTCACCTTCTCTGTTAAAAAACAATCCACTCTGTCGACGAACTTAAAACCTAAAGAAATACTTCAGTTGGCGAACGTATTGGCAAACATGCCATTTTCCGGCGCCTACACTCGCTAAAACTCCCGGAAAAACTTCCGAATAATGCGCTTGCAACCAACCAATCAGAAGACTGCACGAACACTCTCGAGCGCACCGAAAGTTTCCATGTCAGCTTGACGTCATGCCATGACACCATATCACCAAGCAACGCGTTTCTCGAGAAGGGCGCGGGCTCGCTGAATTCACTAAAAAGGGTTCGTACCGGAAAAGCACTTGAAAACACCTAGTGAACGGTTATTTATCCAAAAAATATCAAATATATTACGACTGCGAGAAAACAAAGAGTACGCTCTTTAGAGTTCAGTGTGGTGTGAAAGGCGCCGACAACAGATCTTGCCGCGTGAAATCAGGCTGTTTCCGCGCGGCCACAAATTGTTCAAGAAGGCCGCATTGCAATTAGTTAAGGGGTGTTAACGTGTGAACATGCTGCTAAAATCGAACACTTAATAGAAAACTTCCAGCCAGTTTATAGCAGAGAAAGACAATTAACCTTGTGTACAAATCAGGGTTAACTTTTTCCCTCACAGAAACACAATAGAGTTAAAACACTGAGCAAATACTAGCTTGGGTTGCAACGTAAAAGGGAAAGGGGGACAGAGACGTAAAGAGAGGCGGAAAGCGGGAAAGGAATACTAGAAATTCAGCCGATGTGGGCGAGTCATCCAGCTGTACTTTTACAAGAATAAACTCAACTCAGGTTAACAGTGATCTTCTAGGTTTGTTATTTTAAGGCGAGTCAAACCTTGAATATAGTTTAAGCGTATCAGACGCGCACAGGCATAACCAAATGAGTTCAGTCAACTTCTCCAAATCAAGAACTAGCAAAAGATTAATCTCCGAAAGAGGAACAAGATATTTCACTGGCTCTAGCGCTAACGACTAGGCTGCTTCCGTGCCCGCAGGGGAAACAAATGATTTCAAGCCGAACTTTTAAGGTTCGCTAATCTATTTCGGTTATTATAAGCCAGTATCACACAGCTTAACAAAACAGCATGGTGATTAGACTGCGGCCTCGGCGGTTTGAGCCTTAAAACAATATCACCAAGCTATTATTTTACCACAGAACGTCTCAGTGGAGTATTCTTGACAAGTAATGAAACGCCCATTTTCAAGCTCTGATCGGAGGGGTGCCGCAAAAGAGCGATCCGCGCGAGCTATCGCGTACGATGCGCGACCTCCACGCTCTCGCGTTAGCTCGAAGGGTGTAGCACTTACGTCGACATGAAACGAATTCGTTAGGTCAACACGTCATATCCCAGTACATATCGTTTGTCTTACTAATGGGTGTCTGCAAAATGAAAAACTCATTCAGTTGTCTTCTACGTCTTTCAAGGACGGGTTTACAACTTTTGAACGACAAAAGGTCTAGCTGACAACACACTGAACTAAATGACTCCACCATTGTTTGTTGACCCGTTTCGCTGTCACTCGAAAACGGCGAATTGGTATATTTTTCAAGCATATAGCCATTGTTCAATTCAGTTTATTTCTCTCGGTGAAGGATGAACGAGCCAAGATGCCGGACTCACAACCTACCTGCAAAGCCATTGCATTGCTCATGAAACTTCGTCTTAAAAAAAAAACCGTTTTTTGGCAGTTCTGGTCAAGTTTAAGCTCCCTAAGTTCTTTCTGACACCAATGGGTGACAGCCGACTAAATTCTAAACGGCAACTGTAAAATGCACTGTGAGACTAACGTTTTACATTTCAGAATAGAAAACTGCCGCTCAATGACTTGATAGTCGTTAATTTTTTTTGTTTTGTTTTTTATTTATATGAATCATTTTCACTGTAATAAAACGAAACCAGAGCCGATAACACTACCTAAAAAAAATCGGGTCCTGCAGTTGAAAACAACACGGATCTTTCTTGCAGTCTGGTACATTAACGACATCAAAGCCCCGCATATCCCAGTTTTGAAGTGAAAAACAACACTTGTTATGTCTAAGAGAAGGGCATGTCTAGTTGACACGAACCAAAAACTGTTTATTAGCCCAAGGCATTTCACTGTGACAATAGTGTCAAGACAATTTCAGAAGCAGAAATCAGGGTCGCCTCGTTTACAATAACAACTGTTCATTGTATTTTTTTTCTGTGCGACACGCGCAGTAGGGTGCACGAGTTAACGCGCGCGGCCTTCAAGCATAAATCCCGACCCCTAAAAACAGCTTTTTAGAAAGCACACGTTGAGAAAAACACACGCGACGTAAAAGTGACACGGGCGAAAGCGAAATAGGCAATCTGAAGGCACTCTGCGACCCGTGGGAAAGTTATTTTTTATTCATCTCGCATGTCATATACCACTTCATACTTTAATCCTTCTTTTTCGTTGATTTCCAGTGGGCTATCCTAGGCATTTTCTACGCCAACTAAAAACTTCCAGAAATACTTACAACCATCCTATCAGTCGATGGCTGCCTCGTCAAAACACATCATTACATTTGTTGGTTTTATACATTGTTAGTTTGCAGGGGTAAAAACAAGTTATCTAACTACTGGCAGCATTTGCACATAATAGCAAAAAAGGTTAAATAACCGAAGAGGGCTATTTTTAAAACCTTGTTTTTCTTTTCCCTAAAAAAAATAACCTCGCGTTCTCATTAACAGGAATACTGATGGTAACGTACACCACTGACTTTGACATAGAGGTAAATTCAAGTCATCGGTCAACAGATGGGGTCGATGGCGTGTTTTCGCTAGAGGCACGTTTTTAAAACGCGAATGCTGGCATTAACTTTACTACAAACTACTTGCTTACACAGTCACAAACGAAAACGACCTCTGAGAAGGACACAAGTTTCTTTCACCGAGATCCCTTTTTGACCTGAGTTACGCTGGAGTTGCCAGAATATGGAAAATCATTGTTCGGCTATACGCTATGCTAAGAGTAATCCGTCGGCGTTATTTCAAAACAGTTCAATTTTTCCCAGCTACTTTGAACATTAATATCGTAAGCCGGTTAAGTTTTAAGACAATCTCTCATCAAAGCAAATCGTTTGGTATGCAAGGAGGAGAAATTACAAAAGCTGAAAATACGATTAGAATTCAATTTAGCACTTGACGAAAGTTTGCCTGCTGATTTCGCTGGAGATCTGATATTTTTTAAATTCAACGCGTCCTCCCTGAAGAGCGGACTTATGTCAGGCGATTAGCTACAAATTCCCAAGCAACGCAAAACAGGAGAGAAACTATTCCAAACTGTGCTTGACAATGCGGAACCAAGCAGATGATAGTGGTTGTTCACTGAATACAAAGAGAAAATAATTAACAAGTTTAAAATGCATAACAAAATGTGATATACATCAGGATTAATTAGGTCTGTCAACCTATAGCTTCAGGCAAAGAATACAATGATACTTAATAACGCAGCTCTGCCAAAATTATCGCGGTTTTTGTACACAATGAGTTTAATTTCCGAATTGAAACGAGTTTCTGATAACAGATCTTTCTGATAAATAGAGTAACTAAAAGAAAAGAAAACATTCACCGACTGCAAGGGTTTACTTTGGACATGAACGAATCAAAACTCTTTAGAAGCATAGCGTTCCTCCATTGCAAAATGCAAAATTCACTTTGCCAAGGTAACCTTGATCTTCAAATATATATACAGACAGGTGGAAACAAACTCTCTTTTAAATTTCAAATTACGTTTCTTAACAATGTAAAGCCCCTATTGATCAACAATAAACACTTACGACGAAAACAAGTTGACAGATGACATGTTTTAGTGAAGTTCACGTATCTTCAAGCAATTTTGTTCTGAACAAAATCATGGAACACGGATGACAAAGACAGAAAAATGCTCAACAGGCAAAGAAGTCACAGAAATATGACCCCGAAATCTCTTCACATGCAACGAAATTTCCCTAAAATCAAAACAACCCGGCGCTTGGTGTATGATCACTAGGCTTGGTTCGCCTCGTGGTAAGGACTCCCTCGCCAAGCACGTGTTCTCAATTCAAGTTCTAGGACCAATATACAAAACGTTAAATTAAAGCTATACAAAGCACGCAGTCAAATTAACCCCCCGATGCATGTGATTCCACACGATATGGTCTGTTGCCAAGCGCCGCTGCGCCTCTTAGCATGATGAAATCCAGCGCGCTGTTTGTCTCAAAAGTTAGAACGGGGGCCAATTGCAACTCTCAAAGAGTACCGAAGAATGTTTCCAAAGGGGGCTCGACAGTCTCCGGTGTATCGCACTTCGTTTATTTCACATTATTTTTGCCCACATGCCGCGCTATAACCCCGAACTCCATGGAAATAGCTTTCTTGCTAAACAAGGAAAAAGAAACACTCTTAATGATGTTGCGCTTTGCCGGTAACGTCGTCGGGATTATTAGATGCTGATGGCTAAAGCGGGGTCGTGGGAAATAACCGTGAGAAAACTACATGTTCTGCCCACAAAAGCTTGCAGCATTCAGTTCATTCTCTTTATTAGCAAACACACCTGTCGCGGTTAAGTCGCATTGTTTCAGGCGCCCTGTGTTTATATAACAGTGGTCGCGGTTGTTGACCGTTCGTCCGTAACAGGATTACGTTGTCTCGAAAACTTGCAAATTTGTTACCGCAGCGCGTTTTCTACACAACAACGCCGCGAACAACACGATATCGGTTGTTTTACGCGAGCCGACAATCAATTTTGAACTTCATATGACAGAAGGGTACTGCATCAAGAAAGCTAATTGTCCAATTTCACCGACAGATTGCGCGCCAAAAAAGGATTAACAAAGGCCTAAATGAAAGCTAGAACTTAGGTTATGTAACATTAATAACGTGCAACGACGTAAATGAACGAACTAATCTTGTCTTTGTACGACATTAAATTCAAGAAGTGCCCAGGGGCTGTGATTATTAGTGGTTTATCGTCCGTATAGCCGCTTGTTGTGATATCACGGGTGTTAAACTTTTGCAATTAGCATGCAAGCGTTTTGTTATTTTCGCGCGAATTTGCTACGTTATTTTGAAACAAGTCTGGCAAATAAACAAATATGTAACATCAGCCGATATTTATCGTTTTCTTGCGCCAAGCACCGCAGGAACTTTCTGTTCGAAAACCTAAGTCCATTTTGCAGAGACAAACGCTACAATTATCGCACACTGCGAGGGGGGCAAGTGGCTAGAGAAAGGCCGCTTAACATTCCCGAATTTTCCAACGTGCGAAGGTAATACAAATTGAGACAAAGGGATTCCCCGTCAATGGGGTTTGGCGGGAACCAAGCACAAAAACAAAGTGTATTTGTTACAACACAATTGGAACGTTCCAGCTGCGGCTGAAAACACCTGCTAAATGGAAAACTAAAATATTTTTTCTTGCTACGCAGCCATGCATCTAAAGCTATAATTTTGCTTTGTAAGATTGTTTGAAAAGATCATCTTTGTCTGGGGGTAGGGCGAGGCTCGGGTGTTGTTGTTTTTTTCTAAAAAAAGAATGAATCAACTTTTACTTTCTAGACATTTTCTTGGAATTTCAAGCTGTTTTACAAAACACCAGGGAGATCTACAATTAAAGTTTCTTAATGCCTTCGTTGCCTGAAAACTAATCAGAGGAAGGTCTAAACTAAGAGAAATAGGGTACATTATTAAGATGGACGGATCGTGTCGACGAACAATCGTGGGCAGGTGCGGCAAACAGTCACAAACTGTAAGTCGCACAATTGAAGTCACGTATATACCTCCAGAAAGAGCGATATTTTAGGTAACATAACTTACTGCTAAATTCTTTTCTTGCTCGATTTACAATATCTCTAATCCACAGTGAAGCTACCATCGCTGTTTTAACGACACGCCTTCATGCATGTTTTATAGACTGCAGAAGAATTCTTCTTATCTTAGCCAGCGTCGGAAAGTACTCGCGAGGTTTGATCGCAAACTGCTATTTTAAGACGCAAACTTAGGGTGAGGCCGAAACAGAAAGTTCCTGAGTGTTTAGAAAAGCCCATTTTAGGCAAGTTTCTAGCTATGTGTTGTTTGTGGCACATGGTAGCGTTCCCAAATTCTCCCTCACTTTGCGAGAAAAACATTAACTATGACAAGTTTGATAATGGCAATAAAAATTTCTTACACTGTTCGTATTGTCCATGCTAGGAATTACTGAGTCCTGTGTACTTCTTAAATTCAATCCAAATGCTTGACAATGCCTTAAAGTACTATGAGTGTGCAGGTCCTACGGGCAGTTTTTCCAGCATATTCTTACAGCGTTGTTCACAAACAGCGCAGGAACAAAGTCAGGATTAAATCGGCGAAGAAGTGTGAGATTTCTGTGAAAAGTTGATGAGTGCAACCTCTTCCGCTTGGCACAAATAGTTCTGGTGATTAGTGCCTTGCTGAAAGTGAAAGCTATCAATGAGTGATTTAACTTTCACGGTTACAGCGTAACATAAGAGAGACGTCAATGTCCCAAAGTAAACTAGCCCTGTGGTCAGCATGAACCGTTTTGAGAAAATAGTGACTGACGCTTTTGCTGATCAATGAAAAAATGCGAGATATCACGATTAAAATAAAGGTGGTTGGTGAGTACAAGACTGTACGATAGAGTTTATTAGGATCTACAGAAAAAGTCTCAAATTCCAATAAGTGTTTTCCTAAGCAGTGCTCTTACATTTATTATCTGAGTGCATGAAAAAAAGCTTGTTGATAGACCCACTACAATTAGCCAATGTTGTATTCTCAATGACGAGCTTTTAAATGTTCGAGTGCCCACCCTAAAGATCACTCGGCTGTGCAAGAATTCCTACAAACTTGAGTGTTTGGTTAAAAAAAAAACGACTACAGTAGAGACGTTTTATCTGCTTATTGAACGACTGGGAAAGCTTGGCAAAACAGCAAAGGAAAGCTACTGATTAGTCTAAATTTACCGTCTAAAAGGCAACTGCTCTGTCGGCGTGTTCGTGAACAACAGCTGTTTTTAGCCTAACGCGAGGCGAAGCTGATGGCTCATGTTTGCGTGCAAAAAAGTTTTTTCATCCTTTTTCAGACGAGTTATTTCATTCGTGACGCTTGCTTATCTGTGAAACAAAGCTTGCGATAATAAATCCGTCTTGATTCTTATACTTTAGTGAATCTCGTTCAGCAGGTCTCAAATAGTACGTTTTTAATCATTTCGACAATTAAGTGATCAAAAGCGCCATTTTGTGTAAGTTCCATGCCGCAGTCATTATTGACACAAATCAAACGCAGAGCCGTAAATGTAAGCTCACGGGAATGTCTGGTTTTCCTTGAAAACAAAGTCCCTAATCCGTTTTTCATTAATCCACCCTTTCAGTGCTAGGCTTGAGAACTACCTTAAGTATTTTAAGTAGGTTTTAATAAGCATACAATTGAAAGAATGCAGACTAAATTCAATTTTCTGCAGGGAATGGCTAAAAACACTTTGCACCAAAATCCACGAATAGCAAGTCTTATCGTTCGTGCAAAATCTACGTTTTCTTCGGCTCTTTCAGGAGTAAGCTAAAAATACTAACTCTCCTTATCAAATACTACTACTACTACTTTTCAGAGCTCTTTGTAAGAATTTGACTTCCCATCAAGACAATACACTCAGTATCGTCGACTTGGCGATTTCTCTCTTTTCGTCGTCTTCTGTTCGGCAATCGCTGATGTCGAACAGGAATTACAAAAATGTCGACAATTATTGTGAATTAAAATCTCCTTTCCGAATGCGCTAACCACATGCAGACAGCTACAGTTTTTTTTTTTGCAAATCCATGTAGTTCCCGATGCTTAGAGCCGCTTAATTTTGGAAAGACCAAATAAAAAACGACATGTTAGGGGTCTGAGACTGTCATGAAAGGTGGCATGCCTGCTAATGCCTCGGCTCAACTCGGAGATATTTTCCATGGTCTGTCTTTTGAAAATAGTATACACAGTGATCTGAATTATATATACTACTGTTTAGGATCGTTTAGGAGATAACAATGAACACGCCTCTGTCGTTAGGTGAAGACTCTACTCCAAGTCTGATGTCTCATTGGTTTTCTGTCAGTGGTACAAATAATAAACGATTAAAGGATAGTACACTCAAGGTCACTCCCGATATTTTTGTCAGGCTAAGTAGCCAGCGATACTCATAGCTAGACAGAGGCACTGTGAGAGCAAAGTTACTTGCATTGCAACAATACACTCAGAACTCCAGCTCAATCCAGTGCTCAATGTTTGTTTCTAAAAAGTATCAATGGACGTTCATGCCAGAAACCAGAACGAAGAGAAAAAAAAACAAAGGCCACACAGAAAATAGATTCGCTTCTCCAATTACTTATCTAAGTTTCTGTACGTTACACTGTCCATTTGAAGCAAAAGTAGTATCTTTCCGTTTGTTCAAGCTATTTGACATTCAACAGAACAGACAGATATATACCAAAGCGGATTAATTTATCAAGATTCCACAAAAAAGAGGAAGAAAAACACGTACAGATGAACAATGGTGCTCAAACCACAAAGTTCAGACTAAAATCTGAAATATCAGAGCGTGAACAGATAAACATTGCTGGTGCATGCACTTCACAAGGTTTCTGCTACCATATATATATTTTTTAATTTGACAACATATCACTGAACCATTAAACAAAAGAACACACATATACATGCCAAAACTGTCTAGAGTTTATCAATCTTCTACTCAAAGGGGATCACTATCTTAAAGTGGCTGAAATTTCCTAAAATTATCTTAGCTGCCTGTTGATGACTCATTGCAGAAGATAGCCACACCCATCCCGACGAATTGTAAAGAAAATTCCGAGGGGAGGGGGGGGGGGGACGGTTTCAAAGAAAAGCATGAAGCAACATGTACTAAACTGGAATTTCCAGATAGAAGGGTTCACACCAAACACCTTTCTGTCTATGGGTTTGGATGTTTTCTGAGCAAGACACATTTGCAGATCCTAGGAATTTAATATTCTGCTGTATCTGGGCCCACTAGTTCAAAGAGTGAGTAATGATAAGTACTGGATTAATCATCATTTATCCTTTGAATATCTGAGACCAGCACCACTGCCTGGTACAGGTACGCAGGGGGAGAGAACATGAAGCATGAAGCCAGGAAAGCACAACTGTGAAAGAATCGAGGAAACAAGATGAGATTACCTTGTTCCCAAATTCCTTCAAAGTGACTATCCACTTTCCACTCACTAAGCATGTCACACCTATGTTCCCCTGTCATTTGCCTAGCCAAACCTGTCTTCAGCATCATATTCACTGATTTACAACATAGCTGTTATTGCAGTTGAGTCTGCAGGAAGCAAGTCTGCAGAAGTGAAATAAATTCACTTGTTTTAAAAGGCATACAGACAAGGTAAAAGAGTAAATTAACAATACCAAGAAGTTTCACCCATTCACCTTGTTTGCATGTGAGACTTATGATAACAGAAACAAGTGCTGTTAGTGCACACTTGGTTAAAGGCTTTCGTCTTTGTTACATTTAAAAAATATTGGGTTGATCTATGGGTGAAGTACAAAATAAGAAGATCGTGAAAGGAGCTTCCTCTGTGGTGGGGTTATTTTGCAAGTTTTGAGCATTATTTTAGAGGCATTAAGAACCTGCATTCCGGCTGACAAAGGCACTGTTTACTTGCTCGAAAGATATTTGTCAATTCTAAACTCACATTCATGAAAACATCTTGGGCATAATTGTCTGTGTCTGAATCCCAAAGGCATCTGCAAGCTACCCTGAAAATGAACAATAATTATTAGAACTGTATTAGAACTTGGAACCTGCCTTAAGGTGACAAAAGTGTGATGCAAAAAAAAAAATGTGTGGTCACTTATGGGAGGTGGCCTGTAGTGGTACCAGAGGCTGTTGTAATTCAGAGCAAAAATGAAATACAAATGTCAACAAGAGGTGGTTGACTAAAGAGTGGTTTGACTGTGGGGTTTGGCATATTCTTCATACTCCTTTTTAAGTTGAAACTTTGATAAACAAAGTGAAATTCGTCAAGTTGAAAATCAATTCCAGTACCCCATATCAGAGAGGTAAAAAGGGCCTTAAAATTCAATATGTTCCATTAAATCATCCACTGATTGAAAAACCTAAGAAACTCCACATTTTTGAAGAAATTTCTTTTGAATTGAGGAGGCATGATGGCCTTAAAAGTTTAGTGCAGTAGATTCCAGATTGAGTCGGTCCAGGTTGGAACCTGACCAGGGTCCTCATGATGTGTTTGTGGGCAAGACACTTCACTTTCACAGTGCCCCTCCCTTGTCTGGAGTATAAATGGATACTGGTGAATTTAGGGAACTACTCCTAGTCACTTCATGTTCAGTAACAAGAGATGAAAGGACCAGCCAGGGCTAGTAGGCTCCATAACAGTTATTCCATGATCCTGCGTTGGATATGAAGTGATAAAATAACCAACAAGTGGGTAGCACAAGTTGGTTATAATCACTTCATACCCAACAAAGGCAAATGGAACAATTGTTTTAGTAAATTCTCAAACCGGGTTTTGCCACCGATTTTTATTTCCACAATTTTACATAGCAAAAAATTTTAAACTTGGCACACTATTTTCCATATGACGTAAAACTCCGACTATTGGCTCACAGTTGGAGTTTTTTAGCCAATCAAAAAGCTAGAAATGCAATAGTCGGAGCTGAGAATTTACTTAAACACAATATCCTAACCTATATTGAATTTAGTGTAATTGTTTCTGTATGTTATAGAAAGAATTCAGATGTATTTAGTCCTACCACTAAATATTAGTGAGACATTACTGGTATTTATTTTAAAAAATACAATATTAATTAGAGAAAATTTCACTAATTTCCACAATATTTACCACCAATTTCCACAATTTATAACAGTTTATCTAATATACAAAACTTACTTGACTCCCTCTCCTCTCTGTTCACCAATGACTACCTGGACAATAAATTTATATCTGTCCAATTCAAGCTCTGCAATGAATTAAGATTCAGAGAAGCTATATCAAAATAACAATATTATTCAAAGGCCTTTACACCACAAGTCTTCATATTCAATCAGCTTGTTGAACCAATCAAATTATAGTGCTAGCAAACAGCTAGTCAGATTACTCATGCACAGTTAAACCCAGCTAAGTCTTCAGGGCTTCAAACAGCCAGTCAATGGACAATGTCCGGTCAAAAATAGGTTTTGTCCAGTCAAATCATTAGATGGCTGGACAACATGTCTGGTCCTTTGCGCTGGTAAGGAAAAAAAATTGGAGTTTCAAGTTTTAAATATTTAAAGGTTAAATATTATTGGCATTTGTGAAAAAGGAGGAAAAAAAGGCAGATCCTTAACTACCAGACCAAAATAATGATTCATAATAGTCATAAAACTTCCGGCTATCGTAGCACAATGTCACTTTGTCATTCACCAAGTCATCACTGCAAACTAGCGCGTGTGAATTACTTTATTGTTTATTAAATATAGACTGTGTGGGTTTTGTAAACATGACGTGAAAAGGATAACAAAACCTCTCAGTGTCAGTACAAGGGTGTGAAAATGACAATAACAAATAAGCAAGTTTACATTCGTTTGTCTACTTGTCAACATTTCCGTGTGAATCACTTAAGCTATAAATACTGCAATAAATTAATTAAACAATCCTTTCTAGCAGTTAATTCACACAGGACAACATATAAACTTTACCCGGCCTATATAATTATGCAACTCATCTCAAACAATTTATTGACCATAGTTTTCATTGTGTTACATATCATGCATGATGCATGGGTTGTTTTATGTTTTACATAAAATATTTGAAAAATTGCAGTATTCTAAGTGGAAAAAAGAGAGTTGTCTGTTAGTATCATTTCCCCAGTCTCTTTTAATAAGACATAGCAGTGATACAATTCATAACATTGCAAGCTTGTGTCAAATCAGTGGACGTGGATTCTACTTGTGTTACTTGTTGTAAAATGCACATCTGCTAGCTTGTAAGGTAAAGTCTGCTTACGAGCCAAGTGGCTCATTAGGCCAGAGCTTATCCCGGTTTCCTTAGCATGAAGCGACTAGGAGTATTTCTACTCCCCCCCTGGATGGGATGCTAGTCCATCACAGGGTTAACCCCAGGATTAATTTTGCCGGTACCCATTTATAGACCTGGGTGGAGAGAGGCACTGTGAGAGTAAAGTGTCTTGCCCAAGAACACAACACAATGTCCCTGGCCAGGGCTTGAACCCGGACCGCTCGATCCGGAGACGAGCGCACTAACCGTGAGGCCAAAACGCCTCTCCTGCTAGCTTGTACTATTATAAAAATCAACTAGATTGCAAGCCTCAGTCAATTTCATCAGATTTGTAACTAACCGTATATAAGAAGTAGAACTGAAGCAGTAGTTGTATGCACAAATGTGATACTGATTTTGCTGTACCATGCATTCCATTTTTCCCGCATTGAGATCAATGCTCATGTACAATAAATGCTTTTATTATATAAACACCAGTGTTTTATTAGGATTTCTGCCACTGAGAAAATCCATATATTTTCACATGTAAAAATAAGATATTCTCACATGTGAAGATATCGATGATTTCACTGACATCAGGTTTGTCTCTTAAATTGTACTTAAATTCGTTGGTGTATCATCGAAACATCTTCGAGTCTTCCTCAAAAGTCTTTGGCAATCTTTGGAAATCTTTAGACATCTTCGGAAATTTTCGGAAATCTTCAGAAGGTGGTCGGAAATCTTCCGAAAATCATCAAAAATGCCGCCATCAGTATGTTTATATAATAAACAGAATAATACATGGACGCTTGGAGACATGGAATTTATATTCGTGTTCACATTTGAACACTCAAAGATAAATTCAGTATCTCCGGGCGCCCATGTATTATTCTCTATTGAAAATTTACTTGTTTCGTATTTAAACATCATGTGAAGGGGAAAGTGTGCACTTTTATAGTGATATGACATAATTGAATGGCTTGGTGCAAGACGGTCGTAAGTGACTTTTTCGGGTAAAAATTTTTTTCCTTCAAAAGTGCCTGAATTTTTGCATGTGCTTTTCAATAAAGCAGAAAAACATTCTCCTGTATCTTTTTTTGGCTAAAATTCTCTACTTTTTCCACTTTGTTGCGTTCTTTGTGCACGCTTCGATATTTTGACTTCGTTTTTCTCAGAAGCAAAGTGCAAACCACCCAAAAAAATTACATGGGAATCTTTTACTACTTAATTGAAAAGCACATGCAAAAACTCAGGCACTTTTGAAGGAAGAAAATTTTTACCCGAAAAAGGCACTTACGACCGTCTTGCACCAAGCCATTCAATTGCTGCTTGCGTCCAGCTAAAAATGCCCTTACAAATTTCTTGAGACATGACCCTCCCATGTCTAAGATACGAAAGCCACAACCAAAACCTCATGCTGGCAAAGGCCAAAGGCTGCCCCCTTAGCCAATATGCTGGCTGCCTCTCCTTCTGGAGTTCCTGCTAGTATTTTCAAGTCCCAAGTCTTAAGTTTATCAAAATTAATCTCTGGCATAGTCAATAATAAGTGGAGAATAATATGATCAACACAGCCTTCAAAACCATCCAGAGACTACTGAACTTTAGTGCTCTGCCTCCAAGGAACAGGCTGTTTCCTGTCATGTAAACATCTCCCGGTTCTCATTTCTCCACACCTTCTACAAACACCATCCTGTACACTTCACGATTGATGAATACTGGTGCAGAGACTAACATGATAAGAGCTTCCCTCGCCAAATTCATTGGCACAAGGAGTACCAAGAGCTACTAGTCAAAGTCTGCCTTGAAAGCTGGTGGCCTCACCCAGGGCTTTACACTAACTTTTAACACCACTTTTTGCTTTGGAAAGTAGAATTCAAATTCCTCCCAACTCAAAATTTTTCCTTTCCAAATGGAGGCTGGAGGAGGAATCCAAACTGGTGGATTTGAATGCATAATACCACATACATTTATCCTACCCAGACCTTCTTGGTAGCTCTATCACTACTCCAACATGGCAGATCTATAAAATTAATCTGGTGTAGACTAATCTTTGTGAAGACAGGAAGTCATTATTGGTTCTGGTTACTTGAAATGTATACTTAATTGGCCACTTCCCATGGGGGCTTTTCAGGACCAATGTAAACAAAAAATGATGAATTAATAACCAGGTTAAGATTCCCAACCGGTGGGAGGCAGACCAGTTGTCCATTTACAAGTGTAGCCGAGAAGTTAAAGTTGGGGTTACTGAGAACAATATCAGCTAGTGGTCAGAACAGGATTTGAACCCGGGACCTACGGATTTTAAATCCAGCATTCTAACCACTGTGCCATGCTGTCTCCCTTACGATCTACACATACTTGGAGTGTTATTATACAGTGAAGCTTAGATATAAGCAACCCAAAATATAAGCATAACTCACATCAGCCAAGAGAGCTGAGAAACAGAGAGTGAGAGAAACTGTGGTTTTATTTAGTTTGAATAGTTCTACATGTATACAATATGTGCACATATATGCCTTCAGACTATACGTAACTAGAACAAACATTTTGCAATTGGTCACCCTATTGAAAGAGGAGCATTTTGCCATTGAATAGACAAGTTACAATTTACTGGTTTCTACCACATAGACCTCAGGGATAGACACTTCCATAATCCCACCTTCAGAGAGCAAACAAATTGTGTCAAGAAGAACCAAATGATAATGTTTTTTCACCAGAAAATGAACACGGTTTGTGCAAGCAAGCTGCCGACAAGCGCTGAAACACAGAACTTTTAAACATTTCACAAGGGAAATGCTGATGCATGCAAAACACAAAACTCTTCCTGGTGGTTTCATTCCTATTCTCAAAATTAACTGGTAAAGGTAAAGTCTGCATACGAGCCAATTGTGGCCCATCAGGCCAGAGCATATCCCGGTTCTATATAGCATTAAGCAACTAGAAATATTTCTACTTCCCCCATAGATGGAATGCTACTCCATCGCAGGGTTACCCCCCAGGATTATCCCCCAGGATTAATTTTGTCAGTACCCATTTATACACCTGGGTGGAGAGAGGCACCCATGGCCATGACAGCAAAAAAAGTGTCTTGCCCAAGAACACAAGACAATGTCCCCAGCCAGGGCTCAAACCCGCACTGCTAGCTCTGGAATCGAGCGCACTAACCATGAGACCACCAAGCCTCCCTTCAACTTACATGTAAGTCTCACAAAGTCGACCCCAATTCCTTTTGCCTATTGGTGCAGGGTTTTTCCTGGTATCAGGCATATTGGGTGGTACATTCACATCACAAATCCTCTGGTTAATACAGTTTTTTAATAGAATTGACAGTTTCAACCACTTCTTAGGTGCCCAAACCAATTTAAAAGAGATGTCCACCAAGAAGAGAGATAATTAAGATGCTCAGCAAATAAAGAAAAGTAATTTAAGAGGACCTCTCACTGTCCTCTTAACAAAGGGCATGTGTTTCATGTCAGGTGTCTTAGTTCGACACTGTGTACAAAGGCTCACTTGAAAAAGCTCAAGCCTAAGATGACCTGGAAAATGACTGTCAAAGTCAGTTTAGAGCAGATGTCCAGAGGTGAGCCACAGGCATTATGGAGATTGGAGATCAAGTCAATGGGGTTCAATCCCTGTCCAGGGTCACTGACCAGGAATTTGAAATCCTCTTGCCTGGTGGGCCAGTAAATTTTAGTTTTCACTTTCCCACACTAAACATTACTTGCTGACATGGTGGCCAGTATAGAGACCATGCAGACAACAAATGCAATATACTGTACTATCATGGTTGGATTCCTAACCAATCCATGCTTTCAACCAAGTGGTTAACTAATCTTGCAATCTTAAGTTTTGAAATAGCTTCTGACTAGAAATTATTATTTATCACGCTGACATTTTCATTCAGAGTCACGAGACTACTGAGGCTAATTTTACTTGCCCACCAGGTCACTAATAACTTCTATTCTTACTTGCCCAAGAGCTAAATTTATTTGCCCGGACAATCAGAACTTGGTTTTTTCCTGCCCTGTGGTAGTAGCTTTATAATAGGCTAGCACTCCATCCACCAAGAAGAACAAAACACTCTGTCCTCACTCAGTGGTTTGGAATTCAATCCTTCAGTGTGTGAAGTGACACTGAACAACATACATGTATTCTAGTAACCAGATTGTTTAGCCAAAAGAATCCCCCTTTGAAGAAATAAGAAATCAGAAATAGGGACCACTCTTTTTCCAAACCCTTTTAAACTCCTGTTTGACTGCCTTTAACTTCTATTGAAAATGTATTAATAATTTCTCACTTAATGTATTACTATTTATTTCTTTTCTCTTTGTAAATCTTAAATCTATTATGCCAGCTCATTACAAATATTTTCCATTTCTCTTTCTTGTGAAATCATGTGGTAAAAAGCATTTGCTACTTTGGTCACTATGCATCTCTCCTTTTTTCCTACAATTATATCTAAATCTCTGTTCTCTTTATTTTCTCCTTTTTATTTCTATGTTAGCTGTAGTTAATGATATAAATAGTACAAAAATAAAGAATCTTGAAATCTTGCAGCTTTCCCTTTTAAGTGTTACCTTGAAGTTTATTACCATCAAATGAAACTTTTTGTTTTCCATTCATAATTCGCTTCATATTTCCAGGAGAGTAGGTCATATTGATACCAGCCGAAGACAAAAGTAAAGTTCACAGTGTGCTGGCTGTCAACCACCATATTGAAATATTCTTTTCATTGAGTCAGGTTTTCCATTTGAAAATGAGAGACTGGTGTAAGTTTTTCACATGCAACAAGATCATTGATCAACAATTTTAGATGGGAAAGAAGCACAGTCTTGTTTTATATTTTATTATTCTCACAATTGATTCATTGACTTTAAGCCTTGTGATTCACAAATTCTTCTCATGTTCTACCAACATCCTGTGTGGTTTATCAGCTTATAAACCATAGAAATTGGTGGTCTATTGCTTTAAGTAAACATGCTTAACCCATGGTCGACCCTGACCGATGGAGGCCTACTAAGTGTGTGCAACATCATGCGATAGTTGTTGTCCAATAGGATGCCAGATTGGACATGTGCTCGGCATCATGTGCAAGGGTTTTTAAGTGAACCAAGTTATAGATTAAAGCATCAGTTATTATATTGTTTATATATACAAGACATCTTGGTCGCGTAGGCATTAATTTTATGTATATCAAACTTGTAATGGCTCCAACAACTAGAAGTCATTAAAAGCTTCGCTTATTTCATTGTTCCGCGAAACAAAAGAAACACAATAGGTTTCTTTTGTTTCGCATTTGATGAAAAGATGCAGCTAGGAAAACCAATGTTTTTTGCATATGTTAATTCTCGAAAACGAAGCAACGTATAGCAAAAAAATGGCAGCACATTGTTTAATAGACCTAAACAAACGTACATGCCAAATAAAAACTGAAGAATGAATTTGATCGATTGACTCAGAGGAAAGTGATTGGCCCTATTCAAGAACCTACAGACCGGGTTTCGAGTATGATTGCAGCCAAGAAGCCTGACAGGAACATTCGTTTGTGTATTGATCCCCATTACCTAAACCCAGCCTTAAAAGAAGCCATTACCCTCTCCTGATCATTGAAGAGATCTTACCAGAACTCTCAACAGCAAAGGTGTTCAGCAAAGTTGACTTGAAAAGTTTTTTTCAAGTTGAATTAGACGAAGAATCCAGTAAACTAACTGTCTTTCAGACACCCTGGGGAAGGTATCACTTTCACAAAATGCCGTTTGGAATCACCCCAGCTCTGGACATTTTTCAGACGAAACTTGACCAAAACTTGGAATGACTGAAAGGAGTGTTCAAAATTGCTGATGATATACTGATCACTGGTCAAAGAGAAGCAGAACGTGAGGCAGATGAAGACAACCACAGAAATGTAAAGTCCCTCCTGGATCAATGCAGGGAGCGGAACATCAAACTTAACAAGAAGTTAACATTCAAGTGTGACGATGTGCAATTCATTGGTCATCGCCTAACAAAAGAAGGTTGAAAGCCTGATCCTGCTAAAGTGAAAGCAATTCTCAGCATGAAGAAGCCTGATGATATAGCCATAGTGCAAAGGCTCATGGGTATGGTCAAATACCTTCTCTCAGCTTTGTGAACCTATCAGGCGTCTAACCCATAAAGATGAACCATGGTTTTAGACAAAAGAACAGGATGCTGCCTTTGACAAGATCAAGGAAGCAGTTACCTCTGCCCCAGTCCTCGAGTAATTTGACTCTAGCAAGCCCACAGATGGAAGTGGAGATGCTTCTTGACAAGGACTTGGTTTTGTACTCAAACAGGAAGACCACCCCATCACCTATGCAAGCCAGGCTCTGACACAGGCTGTGCAGCCTTACTCACAAATTGAAAAGGAGCTCTTGGCTCTAGTGTTTGGCTTAGAACATAACCGCCAGTATGTTTATGGCAGGAAAGTTATTCTTTATACAGATCACAAGCCCTTGGTGTCCATCTCAAGTAAGCCATTGGCAGCTGTACCAAAACATCTACAGAGACTTCTCCTCTGTTTACAGCAGTATGACGCAGAAATCAGATACAGGCCTGGAAGAGAGATTATCTGACCGATACCCTATCAAGAGTCTATCTCCACAAATGTCCTAATGACACACAGAGATCAGAGACCGAGAGAGAAGTAGAAAGTATTCATGCAGTAGACCATCTACAATTTTGTCGCTAATTATTAGCGACAAAAGTGTTGAGACACTTGGCAGTAAAATTCGATCTGCTGCGTCTTGGAATCATTTCTTCCCCTTTCCCCCAAAACAATGTTGATTTTTCTATTTCTTCGACTGCACAGACCACAGCACCTACACAATATTGAATTGGGGGGGTGGGGGTATCAGAGATTTAATGTTAGATGCAAATAAAATAGAGCAAATGCTTAAAGTGCCCCTGTGATAAAAAAAATCACTTCCTTTTTTTCTTGAGATTCTGAAAGTGTGTCTGCTTAACACTTGACTGGCAAAATTCTGACCTTTCATTTTTATCCAAAGGTCGTTTACTTTAAGTGTAAGTTTTGGATTTCACGATCCGCCATTACTCACGTTCAAACCTGACCGATTTGACCTCAGAGGGTTGGATCCGGCAAAAGTGACGTCAAAGGCTCACCAGCTTAAAATTTCTGCGTGTGAACGCAGCTTATTATGTATGCAAAGTGCGAGTTTAAAAGTGTGAAAGCCCAAAACTCCCGTGCTGCATATTAATTCTGCAGCGTACACACGCATCGCATTCTTAAACTAGTGAGCCTTTGACGTCATTTTCTTCTCGATCCAGCTCTCTCAAGAACTTAAATTTAGTAATCATTATGGCGGATCATTAAAAAGGAAAGTTCCAGTTAAAATAAACAGGTGCCTTTTTTAAATCAAGGATTAAAACTTGGGTCACTTAGTGTTTAGTTAACATAGTTTTGAAATCCAAAGGAAAAAAATAATTTATTTTTTGTCACAGGGGCACTTTAATAAATATTGAAAATTGTCTTTTCCTATAAGCGTCTCAACTACTTTTGTCGTTCATTGTCTGGAGGCTATCTATGCAAATTGTAGCAATTCCCTTTATATATCTAAGCTATAGCAAGTTTATTTTCACAAAAGCGACTAAGTGTGTGGTCCAGGGTGATTCCTGACTAAAGCAAAGGTGACAAGTGTTTTTTTCTCACCAAAATTCCGATACAAAGACGAACCCTGGTGTATGCCAATAATAAATGGATCCATATTTAGCCCTCAAGGTGGTGTTTATCGCCACTTTTTCTCTTTTAAAGCGTTCAAAGAGTGTCCACTTCACTTTCATTCAATGCAATTCTCACTATGACATCATGGCTACAAGTGTTTCTCTACTCATTGTCATATTTTGACGAAAAAACAGAAATTGCATCGTTCTTTGGCAAAAATCTCTCTATGTCTGACCTCAATACCATACTTTACCAATACAGATGATCTCATGATGTCACAGCAACAGGTATATATCATTTTGATATAACGGCATCGTCCTGAGCACATAAAATTTTATATCAACTGATGGTTTTAGTGCTTTTAGGCTTTTACTGGGCGAGTTTCCAACGGTTTCCTATTGGTAAACCTTTTGCATCGAAAAGTTAACTAATTTATTCTATTTTTACCGCTTCACCATTGATAAAACATTGAGAAGTCATGACATGAAGTTCAAAAGCGTGATAAAACAAGTGATCTCATGTAATTTTGTCCGCTGAACAGAATGCTATTAATGGAATGCTTCTAACAATGCACGTAAGTGTGATGTAAAAATGATGCCATTACACACGTTCAGCTGTCGCTAAACCAACAAAAACGTGCCTTCTGGGCCCAAACGTTACTTTTATATCATGGTGTCTCATTTTAAGTTCTATTGTACAAAGTTTTTGCTTCTTTTTGTCAGTTCAGCTTGGAATAACGATTATTTAATGCAGATGAGTGCAGTTTTTTCACTGGTAACCACGATTATCCAAGAGTAACTACGGGTAACCAAATGATGGTTAAAAGCCAGGATACTATTAATATTGATTTAGTCATTTCATGGTTACCTGTGGTTGACTGTGGTTCACCGTTGATTTTCCTGCACAGCGATTGTTTGAATTACCCCAAGATAGCCTGCTTCGGGAGTACCACCAGTAGTTTGTATTTCAACAATTACTCTCTTATTTCATTCCTTTTTCGGAGAGAAATAAGGTGGAGATGACCAACACCCTAAATTGGCGATGACACGTACGAATGTCACGCAAGATTACACTTCCAAAAAAAGTGATAATTTCCTTAAATTTTTGTAATGATGAGTAAGCTTGCCATAATTTTCCCATAAGAACCCAAATCTTGGAATAAAGCGATGGCATGCATTTCAATTAAGTACTACACCGGCTATTGCACCAGATACAAGTTTACTGCTTCAGACAATGAGCGACAAAAGTGTTGAGACACTTGGCAGTAAAATTCAATTTTCTGCATCTTAGAATCATTTCTCCCCCTTTTCCCCAAAACAATGTTGATTTTTCTATTTCGTTGACTGCACTCACCACAGCGCCTACACAACATTGAATTGGGGGGCCAGGGGTATCAGAGATTTTAAACGCTAGATGCAAATAAAATAGAGCAAATGCTTAAGTATTGAAAATCGTCTTGTCCTAAAAGTGTCTCAGCTACTTTTGTCGCTCATTCTAGCTATCTCCGAGCAGCAAGAAATCAAGCAAGAAATGGCTAAAGATCCGATGCTCCAGACCCTTAAAAACATGATCTTAAGAGGATGGCCTGAAAACAGCAGCTCTGAGTACCAAAAGAGGTCTCTGAGTATTTCAATGTCAGAGACGAACTTGTCGTACAAAACGGAATCATCTTTAAAGGCCATAGATGTGTCATGTCTAAGACCCTGAGACAGAAAGATAAAGAGAAGATCCACCATGCTCACATTGGAATACAAGGATGCCTAAGAAGAGCATGTGAGGTCATTTACTGGCCTGCTATGAATCAAGAAATCTCTGATTACATCGAACACTGTGATACATGCAACATGTATACCAGCCACTCTCAGCGAGAGCCTCTTATAGTGCATGTGCCTGAATGCCCATGGCAGAAAGTTGGTTGTGACCTATTCACCTTGGATGAGAAGGACTATCTATGTACTGTAGATTATTACTCTGGCTATTTTGAAATTGACAACCTCGAGAGGAAGACCGCAAGAGCCATTATCAGCAGGTTGAAACGCCATTTCTCCAATCATGGTGTACCCAACCTGTTTCAGAGCAACAATGGTCCACCTCTTGACTCGCAAGAATTTAGAGATTTTGCAGCAGCTTATGAGTTCGAGTTAGTCACCAGTTCTCCCAACTATCCTCAGAGTAACGGCCCCATAGAGAACGCTGTTAAAACAGCAAAGCAGCTAATGAAGAAATCCAAGCAAGTGGGAACCGACTTTTATTTAGCACTACTTGACTGGGGAAACACCCCGACGGAGGTCATAGACTGTTCACCTGTGCAAAGACTTTGTGGACGAAGGACAAGAAGGCTTCTTCCAACAGCAACAAGTCTTCTGAAACCTTCGCTAACCCCTGGCATACGAGAGAAACTTCTTAAAGGGACACAGTCAGCTTTGTGTTGCATAACTTGCATTGAAGTGATCAGTCGCAGACGATGTGGAGGATTGGAGGTTCCATGCCAGTTAGAGTTTAACTGCTCAAACAAAGTACAAATGAAACTCTTGAAAGAACTAATAGCGAGCAAGAGTCGGGTTTAGAATCGTCCCAAAGATTCTAACAAACGGCTCATTTGGGAGCCACCGAAAGCAGTGATCGATCAACAACAGATTTCATTATGTTCAATTGTTATCTACTGACGGTTTTCAGTTCAATTTGTGACAACAAGCCAGTTTACTCTCTCTGAAAGGAATGGTCTCGTGTATAAGCCACACCTGCGATTTGTAAGTAGTGTGAGAGGGTGAAGATATTAAATGGACTGACCCATTCCCACTGCAAATTATCACATACTTCGAAAATATTTTTCATTTTTAAACATTATTTACTGTCAGAACAATACTCTAAGAAATTTGAATAGTAATCCACCATTTATTACAACTTCATTAAGCATTATTTCTTTTCTCTCCTTGTTGCTCTTTAATTTCCTTAACTCTGAATGGTTATAGGGGCTAACTTGAAAACCTTACGGTTCCTTTAGCCTCTAGGCTCTTTTTTTCACAATAACTTTATTAATTAATTATTTTTTATTAATTTACCTAAAATGTATAATAATTTAATAATGTAAAATAATTTGTATGCCAATAAAGGTGATTGATTGGCCCAAAACTTAAGCAAAAAGATGCGGCTTGTACACGAGTCTTTACGGTAAGTTGCCTGCTCATTTCAAGGACTTTAAGATGACCTAGCTTTACTAAGAGACATTGAACTTTGCACTATGTTTATGGCAACTCAGGAACTCTGAACTTTTGCCCATTTTGCTGACATTTATTGGGCTCATAGTTTGTTAATGCATTGTTGTGTTTATTACTTAGAAGGAAATTTTCAAGACCATTACTCGTATCTTTGTTGTAGTAATTTTCTTCACAAAAGGAAGGGTGTAACGTCACATGATAGTTGTTGTCCAACAGGATGCCAGATTGGACATGCACTCGGCATCGTGTGCAAGGGTTTTTGAGTGAACCGAGTTATAGATTAAAGCATCGTTTATAATTAGATCCTTTTGTTGCTGTATAAAGCCACAACATTAGGTGGGGTCAAAGCAAGCATAAAGGCAAATCACTGTCTAAGGTTTACGCTGCACTCATATACCTGTAATATTTCAGCCAAAACCCCATTCACACGAGATAAGTAAATTACTTTAATTTGTAAGATACCAGGCCAGCAAAGCTGTCACAAATCAGGATAAGATGCAGGCAGTAGACCACAGTTGGAGAAATCAGCCTGATTTCACCAACTGTGGTCTGCTGCCTGCATTTTATCCCTGATTTGTGACCACTTTGCACATTGATATTTAGCTATCCTGCTTGAGGGGCATATCTGAACAGTGAGGGGGGTTTACAGGTAATAAGTAGTGTGAGAGGGTGAAGATATTAAATGGACTGACCCATTCCCACTGCAAATTATCACATACTTCGAAAATATTTTTTTAAATATAATCTTAAGCTTAAGTTTCACGTAAGCTTACCTTTCAACTTTTCTTTCACCGTGTCAGATATGTGTTTACACCATGAAGTGGCCTCTTCGGAACTGTATTTCTTCCCAGACAACTCTTCGTTTAAAACATCATGAATTACTGCTTTCACAGCAGTGGGACGAAATCTAATTTAACCGAAAAACAAAGAAAATTTCAGGCTTAAATCGTAGCTATAAGGATGCAAATTTAAATATGTAAAACCCACTTCAAGGCTTAAATTAAATGAACGTGAATACGTGAATAACACTTGCCATTACGGTGAAAGTGTAATTGACTTACTTGTGTTTGAAGTTGGGTCGTATATTATACGAATTCGACAAGTCCTCGGGCATTTTGTTCTGTTAGAAAACTTGAATCGTTTGCCCAAAACCTTGCACTTCAAAATATGGCGGCGATGAAGGTTCATCTCCATGACGACGAGAGCAGTGAAAACTTGTACCCAGGTTCCAGGTTAGGACCAAGCGGAAAAAGTAGATCTTGGAATCTACAAAGAAAAATAGGGGCAGCCACCCGTTTTTTCGAGATAGTTAGCCTTGAATCTCAGCAAAAATGCTGACATCAGCATTTTTCTGAAAAAAGCGGGAAAGGATATTTCCTCACAGATTTCCTTAGAATTCGCCGTTACATGCAGAAAGGCAAACACATTGTAAAAGATCTTTAAACTACATGGCAAATGGTAACATTAAAATTATTTTTGGTGCGTTCTTAATGACAAAATCGCTGCAAAAGCGCTTTTAGCGTCTCTGGCATCCTTCCTCTAATTCAGCTAT
>CM042755.1:19159323-19173948 GCA_022496165.2 Catalaphyllia jardinei
GGTTGGACCAACCGTACGGTCGGTCAGCCTTTCCGAGTTCAGTTTTTACTAAGCACTCTGAACTGTTTAATTGTGTCGAGACGTTAAAACTATGAGAATTTAAAAACCCCTGCCCTTTATATGAGCATTAACAGAGCATTTTAGTGACTTTTTTGCGCGAAACCGAGAATTGTAGTGGGAAAAAAGGAGTATTAAGGTGGAGCATTTTAGTGAGGAAATAAAAGCATAATGTACAACGTTTGGATGCAGGAATCCAAGCAACGAATAATTAAGGTAACAACAACAACAACAAGCTTTATTACCAAAATAAAAAAGTCAATTATTACATTAGAATATATTAATACGCAAGTGATTCCTCAGAAATAAAAATTACCGCTGAATCTTTTTAAACTTTCTATGAATGTTCCCTACCAAGCAGTGTTTCGAAAATGCAATAAAAAAGATAGGTCACCAACCTCGCAAAAGAGATATGATGGGCAATCTTGCCCCATTTGTGCCTGTACTCGTGCTTATCACGCGTGGTATTCATCTTTCCAAGTAATATTTTGCGTTAACTGGAAGCACAGTTTATCGAAGTAATACTTAAGAGAAAACTTGACAGGGTGAAAGCCTGGAGCATATGGAACAATATCGTATAAAATTTGTGGAAAAAAATTGCGCTATTTAAAACTAGATGGACGTAAAGAGTTCGTCGAGTCGTTGTTTTCGTGGTCATAATTTTGCATTCTAGAGTAACGATTTGATGTACACTTTCAGCTATATCTTTTTTTTCCTTCCGATAATTTTTAAAATATTTTTAGAGTAAAGAGGATAACATGGGCACTATTATTATACAATAAAAAATAAGAAAAAGAAAACGAGCTTTTATTTCGCTGTCGAGCCTTACTTGTGGGAAATCTTGCACGTGCGCGCACCTATTTGCGCGCGCAGTAGAGTTCAGCCCGGTACGCAATATTAGAAGCCTTGTGATTCACTTAAAAACAGCGTTTACAAAACTGTAAGTGACCTTTTTCAGTCGGTGAAGTGTCCCAGTACTTAAAGGCTGATTTGATAAAGAGACCCCAGACTTCGCTATTATAAGTCAAAATCAGTATTTGAAATCATTGTGTCAAACATTTTTGCAAGCAAGAGATGATTTCAAACTGCTGAGATCGACGTGTCGTCTTAGCTAAACAGAGCATGAACAGCCTTTTCTCCTGAGTGTTCGAGTGACAGAGTGAAGTTCCCAGTTGAAGAAATTTGAGTTCCCAGGTAAGTATAATTTTGGACAATGTCAATCTTTTTGTTGCCTATATAAAAATTACAGTTATATTTTCTCGCTCGTCGCTGAAAAATCGTAACTTTGTTTTTTTGGGATTAATGCTTAACATCCACGATCTGCAGTACTGGGCCTGAAAGCATTGAGACAGTTTTGCAGTCCTGCCTTGGACCGTGATAATATAATCAAATCATCTGCATATAAAAGAGAGCTTAATTTGGTACCATTAGGTAAAACAAAAGGATCCGATAAAATATTTTCAAAAGAATAAGGCAAATCATTAATGTAAGAGGAGTGGGCTTAAAATGCAGCCTTGAGGAACACCTCTCGCATACTGAAAAGGTTGTGTCTGCCAATCTCTAATTAAACCAGACCAACCAATAGAAATGGCTCTTGTCATTTTAAATTCTTTTACAAAATTCCCTAATTAGGGCAAAGAACCAGTTTGTCAAAAATTAATGGAGCGGCGAATTCCGACCGAAATATGTGGACCACCTCCAGAGGTGATCTCGAATATTCTGGTCAGAAGAAACCGAAACGGACTTTTCCATTTGAATTCTGACCGAAATTTCCGGAATCTTTGGCATAATGGAAAGCACCCTGAGTGTTCACCCACAACACGCATGCTGTAAAAAAGTGTACGCGTGCGAGCTAGGGTTATTTTGGCGGGAAAAGACAGAAGTCGCCGCGTCATTACTTTTTGATTTATTTACGAGAAACGACAGAAACGTCAAAAACGAAAAGAATAGTTCTCGAAAGGTAGGTACCAACAAGATTCTTTTGTACTATATCAAATCACCGCTCGTGAAAGGTAAAAGAGGACTTTCATTGCTTAGAATTTTTACAAAGACGCGCAATCCTTTCCAGTAGTCGTGCTTGCATCTAAGGGTCCCTATAACAAATAGTTACGTTGAAGAATGCACCACTAAATTATTAAAGTGTCTTTTCTGCGCTCTCAGTTTTAGCTCGTGGTAGGTTCACACTGTTTGCGTCCATGATAATCAAGTCCATGTAGCCCATATAATCCATATTAGCTGTACCGTTCAAAGTATTCGATCCACTCATCCGCGGCTCAGGCAGGTATTGGTCCCACTTTGTTGGGTCATTTAAGCTTCTTTCAGAGAGGGGAAAGACATATGGGTTTACGATGACAGTTTCACTGATCCTACTGTGGGTGTCCTGTTGCGCTCTGTAGAAGAACAAGGTCAAAACTATATGTATACTGCAGTACAAGGTAGCATAACCTAGAGGGGATGTGACGTCAGGGTTGAGAAACAAATCTGCCTGCGGCCGTTGTGTACTTTGCTCTTATAGTGCTTATCTCTGTATGCCAGCCCGGAGGATTAATTGGTACCGGAAAATCAAACTAGTTCAAGTTCAAGTTCAAGTTCAAGTTTATTAAGAAAATAGACAGAATACAAAATATGATGTACCACTGCTCGCAGTTAGCTACAGCTATTCGAAGCCAGCAGTGGCTTGACGCATTAAATTAAGTATTATTATATAACTAAGTAGAATAATTACAATTACAATAAAATTACAATACAAAAGAGAATTAATTATTATCATATTAAGTAAAATAATTACAATTACAATACTAAGTAGAATTAATTATTATCATACAATACATTGAAATAAGCTAAATACTAAATACTGACCAGTATAACATTTGGGAAAGACAAAGATTCATAGGAGAATTAGACAGATTACATGAGAAGCTAGGGATACTGAAAAAATGCTTTGGAGAGGGGCGAACTGTGATGCACTAACAACCCATTCACTTACAAGTTGCGCAGAGTGACTGACTTCGACTTCAAATGATACTGTAGTAAAGTGAATTGTCATGTAAATCAGGCACCAGTTTTCCAAAGAGTGGATTACGCCAAACACTTATTCACTGGATAGCGATTCAGATATCCATGGAAAAGAGCGTCATCTACCATTTGAAATATATGGCCCCTAGCTTCGTACACATGGCCCCCAGATACAAAAGTTTCACTGATCCCGGCTACTATGGTCCTAATATTGGATGGCCACTCAGATTCAAATCAGTGCTACAATGCTACACAGTTCGTCTAAGCACGCTATTTCAGAAAATTGCGCTATTATGCTCGAGGGAATATGAATGAAATGAGTCAGTTCACAGTAGACTTGGAATATTAAGGAGGAACACGAGAAATCTGTGGCGTTCTGCCTACCTCCACGGCAAATCCGATGGTCTCTGCCGGGAGTGGGAGTTTCTTTAACAGTTATATCATTAAATACAGTGCGACTTACGCTGTTATCTTTTGTATCTTGATTGTGACAATAGAAATCACCAGAATCACAGTAAACAGGAACAGCACAGAAAAACACAGAAATCCGATGGCTATGTATAGGACTGGAGAGAGAGAAAAAAACAACAACGTGTTACTGACAGGAGTTTAATTCCCGTAAACCAAGTCACCTGTGCAGGCGATCAAAGTTTCTCCCGGAGAAGAGAGTGCCTTTGCGGGAGGAGCTCGGGCAGCGGGTATAGTAATGGAGTTTAGAGATCGTTCCGAACAAAGCAGAACAAAGAAAAAGGCGTACTGATGAATTTTTGTTTGAAGGTAACTGCATCTTGTCTAAAATGAGCCGCTCATCATTGTCATTTTAATTTTATTCAGCAATTCGGTACAACTTACGAAGCTCATTATCCTCCAAGATTTCGTCCACTTTGTTGCATCTTGCTAACCCTGTAACATTAGAGTAATAAAAAAGATTGTCTCGATCAACGTAAAAAATGTAAAAAAGGCAGACATTTTTTTCCGTTGAGGAAGCAATCGAATTACAAGTCAATAAAATAATGAAACTTAACTATCTTTGGATAATCACCTTCCCTCTTTAAAAATCGGCCCTCCACGTTTGTGCACTTTCAATTATGACGGTTTAACAACGAGAAAAGTGTTACAACACAGCAAATAGACATAGTTAACACTTAATGACTGGTCTCGAGTAGAACAGTGAATTTTGTTTCCTGAGAATCTCAATGAAACTTTGGGATTCGAGGGAAACGAAATTCAATGTTCCCCAAGGGGACAGTCATTAAGTGATTTGTTGTATAGCAAAATTAACAAGGCAAACTTTGAAAAACGCAACGAGATTCCAGCAAGATCAGGCCACCTTAATTCAATTGCACGCTCTGATCACATGCAACAGCGGTCAAATGGAGGCTTTTGTGTTTATCATCCTTCAAATCTGTTTTTGCGACACGCGCACTATTCAAAATTGGGGAGTTATTTAACAATTATTCATAGAAGTGGAGGTAAATATTCACCATTTTCACCGAAACTGAGGTGAATAATTGTTTTAGTATATACCACACAAGCTGAATAACTAGCGGACCGAAGAGTAACTTTACTTGTGACCAATATACCGACAAAAGCCATTTTGTTTTTCTTTGGCTGCTCGGCGGTGAATAGTACTTGGCTAATCACCCCCGAGCTAGCCAATCAGCGTGCGCGAAAAGTACTATTCACTTGTATGGCATATACTAAATAAACAAGAGCCTTGATTTGGCGCAAAATATGCTTATATGTTGATATTTGTCCGCGGCATTATCTGTTCCGAGAAGCGAACAGTTTTCCTCGAGCTATGCTCTCGGAAAACTGTTCGCTTCTCGGAACAGATAATGTCGAAGGACAAATATCCGAGCATATTTTCGCCCCAAATTTAGGCTATTGTTTATTTAGTATATACCATACAAGTGAATAGTACTTTGTTTCGCGTTTATTATCCTTCAAATCTTTTTCACAACGAGCACCGTTTTCAAAATTGGGGTATATTTAACAATTATCCTGCGAAATCGCGCGGAATATCGTCTGATACTTAAAATCAGACGATATTCCGCGAGATTGAGCAGGATAATTGTTTTATTATCCAACAAATTGATAACAAAACAGCGTAACATTTTTAAATCTCTCTGTCGACATTTTCTCACTTCACTTTTTCTCCCCACGTACGAAGCTAAGTATATCGCCGGATATCTGTTACCTACGGATGACAGATATCGAGAGCATCATAACCATATTTGGATAGTGTTACAATTTGTTGAATAATAATCTCGGATATCCCCTAGTTTTACCTGTCACGTGACGTGTTTAGACCAATCGCCTGCGAGCGAAAAGATTTGATGGATTATAATCTCGGATATTCCCCAGCTTTAGTTGGGGAATATTTGGTCACGTGACGCGTTTAGACCAATCGCCAATATTTGATGGATTATAAATAACAATGTCTCCTATTTGATAAAATAGAAGCAGAGGCGGCGACGATCATCGTCTCTTGATAGGAATTAAATTCAAACAGCTTTTAGCCGTAGTTATTTTATCCCTACATTTTAAAGGTCTTCTTTTGCCTTATCTTCGTGTCTTTGGAGCCAGCATTAGAACATTAAGATACTGAAGGCTCCTAAATATTTCTCAGTATTCCACACTCATATAGCACACTGTTTATATATCAGACTAGCCCATGATTTTTTGGTCAATATGTTCAAAACTAATTAATCAATAAAATCTAAACTCTTTTCGTCATAGCAACGGACCACATATTTTTGTTCCTAAATCTGGGGCCTATATGCTAAATAACTGCTTATGACGCAATAAGCGAATCACTACATTGTTTTAGAGTGTGAGGTCTTTAGAAGTTTTCCGTGTTTACAAATTGAATTTATCTAGAAAGTTCAGTCTTTGATTTTGACGCAGTTTTAGCAGCTGAATCGACCAAGGTGCAAGGCTTCGCGGATTTGAGCAATAAATCTTTAAAGTTGTTTGGAATCTGTGTTGACGATATTGGGCTTATTATATTATCATGTTACCTCTGTAAAACATTTACACAAATAGTAACAGAAATAACAATTAACTACACAGCTTAAAATGTGTTAAAATTGCAAAACATTGAAAAGTCAAGGTCGCATAAAAGAATATTGTTTTTTGCATCTTACCTTCTTCATTTCTTAATAAAGACAACTCAGCTTGACTTACTTAATATCTTTTGAAAACACTTCAGAGAGTGGGTTCTTACCTGTTGACGCGAATATGAGAAATATTCGGCAAAGGAAGCGATTCGTACTCACTTTAGCCATTGGAAGCTTGATCAGATGTCAAATGATTCGTCACGATTTAAATTTCCTACGTTATATTTCTCAGCAGAAGGTGAACAGTTGGTGAGATTTAATCTAGTGTGGGTTACCGCGAGCGGACTGTTCCAGGCTATATTGCTGTTCCAAAGCTGTTCAATTTGTCTTGTTTCATTGTGAAATTTTGTTTACCGCGTCTGGCTGTATAAGTTCTGTGTACGAACAAAAATTCGGACGGCCCTTCGTTTCTTTCTCCGAGTAACTTGTGTTGTTCAAAATCCAGTCCTCTGGCCTCCTCCTTGACTCGCAGTAAGTTTCTTAATAACGTAAACCGGTCGACTACCTTTCCTGTATCACAACTTGAAAAACAGCTCAAGCATATCGGTTTTAATATATTCTGTAGTTTCTCGCATTTTTGTGTGGTCATTCCAATATAGAGCTTATGTACTCACGTGACAAGCGGTCATATTTGTCTAATGAAACAAAAGAACGATTTTGCATCACAAAGAGTTTAACTCTCTTAGGATTGATTTGGGACACCAACATGGCCGACTTCTCATTTTTTTTATGGGACACCAACATGACAGTTGTGATGTGCATACGCTCAAAATGCAAAGGGTATTGTGCGGTATAGCCACGTGTTCTTTATTAAATTTCCAGAAGGGAAAGAGAATTTTCAAACTTTAAAATCAACAGATGTTTAAAGTATTTCCTTATTTTGGAGACCTCTGCGATAGTGAGTGAGTGCAGTGGTGCATGAGAAAACAAATAGAATCTATACTATTTAGGACTAATTTAAAGTGCCTATGAAGTAAAAAATAATTGCTGCTTATTTGAAAGGCTTTTCAAAGTAAAGAAGAATGGCATTTTTCTTTTGGGAATATCTTTTTTCTTTTAAGAGATATTTAGGTTTTTGTCTTATGCAAATGAGGAAAGTGATGACGTCATAGGTGATAATTTATAAAACTTGTTAAAGTGCCTATGAAGTAAAAAATAATTGCTGTATAGAAGAATGGCGCTTTTCTTTTAGGAATATCTTTTTTAGTTTTAGAGATATTTACGTTTTTTTGAGTAAAGTGATGACGTCATAAGTGGTTTCACTAAAACAGTACAACACTCAATCAAGAATATCTCCAGAAATGTTGGAGCAATGTTCTTCAAACTTTGCACCAGAAACGTACATCACAAAAGGAACAGAATGACACCTACTATGTTGTCACCATGGCAACAATCTCGGCTCTGGTCTTTTTCTGTGAAAAACCAAATATCCCCATTCGCAATCTTTTAAAGTGTGACAGAGGGTCTAACCCGGCACTCAAATGGTTCCCATATTGCCTTAACTATCCCTATTAGATTGTTGTGAGTGGATGATCCTTGCTTAGGATAAAATCTGGGAATCTTAATTAAAACTAGACCAGCAGCATAACTGTTGTCGTGGCAACAGCATGACAGCTGTCATTTTGCTTCTTTTGTGATGCACAGTCCTGATACCAAGTTTGAAGAACACCGCTTTAATATCTCTAGAGATATTCTTGATTGAGTGTTGTACTGTTTTAGTGAAACCACCTATGACGTCATCACTTTACTCAAAAAAACGTAAATATCTCTAAAACTAAAAAAGATATTCCTAAAAGAAAAGCGCCATTCTTCTATACAGCAATTATTTTTTACTTCATAGGCACTTTAACAAGTTTTATAAATTATACTCATTTTTGAAGTCATTTTTGAACTTCAACGTTTGGATGAGAAGCCCATCTCCCCCCTACTGCCTACTTCCCTGTTTTAGTCCCCCAGTTCCCAAGATGATAACAAAAGATATTTTGAAACCAGGAGTTAAAACGTTTATTCCAAGGTAACTGTGAGTCGAGGCTTATCGATACTGAATGCATAACAGTTTATCTTTTATTCTTACTTTGTCTGAGATAATAAACATTGATTCAGGCCTGTCACATCTATTCCATACGTACCAGAACTGATTTAAAAGACGCCACGACCTCCCCTATCTAAAACCTCCTCTCCCCCTCAAAATTATTCCCTTCCTATAATATAATGAACAGAAATACCTGAACATAAAAAAGAGCTTATCCACATACATTAAATACATACTCTTGCAAAGAAAAGAACAGGCGTCAGCAATTAAGATAATGTACAAAATTCACCTATTTATTTTTGTAGCATTTGAGATGCAGTTTAATTTGGGCAGAATGGCGCATTAAACATATACAGAGTCATTTAACTTGGCTAGAACAGGTACACGGCTCCTCAGAGCTCTTTGTCTCTTGATTACGCACTGGGAACTTGGTAAATTTAAACTTTGGTTCTTCCTCTTTTCGCGGGCTCTGCAATGCAAGTAACGGACGTATGCAATAAATCAGTCTAACAATAAAAGTACAATGTAACTTCGGTCTACCGTTATTAAACTGGCTCCCAAAGTTTTGACCCTAATTTCATAGCCAGAAAATTGAATAGTGATTACAACTGTTACCGGATAGTTGTTTGTCTACCTCAATAATTCTTTCGGGTGTAACTACGCGGACCAGGATGAATGAAAGTCCCATTAAAATCTTTAATTACATTAAACAGGACGATAAGGGTTTTGAATGGGTGATTAATTAAAACGAAGAAAAAAAAAACTTCTTTAAAATTACCGCGGTTGTCATTGGAATGGGCAATTCCTCCTGCCGCCTCACTTTGGGGTCGGCCGTGGGACTCGACCCAGGAGCGGACTCATGATCTTCGGATAAGTTGACTTCATAGACTGCACGACTGTGTCCAATCCTGGGAATAGATATAGATTATTCACCCCAAGTGAGAAATAAAATACTTATTCCATGGTGGGTGGGCACACTAGAGAGTGTCATACTGATTAAATGTTACTTAGCAATGAGACGTATCTTATGGACCTTTAAAGTGACGTTACTATTTTAGTCACGTTGTAGAATGTGGACTCCTGTTGTGTGATATGAATAGAAGAAGACTTTCAAAGAAATATGTAAAGTGCTCAAAGCTAGAGAGGTGATCTAAGGATAGGTGAAAGGGTGGGAGTTGGACAATGTTGGGTTGGGTTTGAGGGAGGCTCAAAAATCTGTAGAATTCTTAATGAGTTTAATTTTAAGGTGATATTCACTTGTAGTTAAGATTTGATAAGTTCTTAAATACTTGAATTTTTGTTCTTTTTTATTGTAGATTTTCTAGTCATTTAAGGAGCCTAAGCCGTGTATTACATAAGAAACAGAAAACATGTACCGTGTTTCCATCGAGTTTTAGTATAAATCTACTAGCGTTCTATCACGAATGCTGTTCTCTGATTGGCTGTGCTACTCATTATCTATTCGGTGATACATTATGGATTAAGGTTAAGCTTTGAACGACTAGTAGATTTATACTAAAATAATTAGATTATTCGCTCTCGATTTCTATGCGTAATAGTCGACTCGGGCTGCGCCCTCGTCTTGCGCTCTCCCTTGACTAAGGTCAAGGTCCTGTCTATAATATAAAATTTGATAAATACTTACTTTCAGTACGAACGAACCGATGAGCTTCTTAGCTTTTATTCTTATCTTATCGGTTTAGAATAAAGGCTATCTATCTATTTATCAATTATTTAAAGCATGATACTGGAAAATGGTGTTAATGATAGTACTGATCAGTGGTAATAACGCCATATTAAGAATTTCTGACCAGTTTCTCTTACAGCTGTCAAGTTAGACAGAAGAAAACCTGTCGACGACTTCGATGAGCGGTAAAAAGAAGGAAAAATATGGAGTTTAGATTTTTAGACTGTCAATACCCTGCCGTAAAGCAGGCGCTCGAGTAACATTATAGAGCTTATGAAAAGCGCAAAGGCAACGATTACCAACGGGAAGTTACTAAACAAAACTTTTGTCGAGAACTTCGCACTTGTCTTTTCGGTTGTCTTCTAAACAACAATTCAACGTGACATGACCAACTTCTGCCAAGGGTATAAGCGAGTGTTCCGTTGTGTTATTGAAACATTAATCAGTTATAATTACTTTTTGGCTGGACTTACTTTTTCATCATTTTGTAAAAGGCTTGCCACTCAGTTGACGACGGACTCACTTGCCAAGATGTATGAAGTACACAATGTATGGTGATTCTTTGCACGGTCTCGCAGTCAATACTAGTTTGAAGCAACACTTGCCTTTTTTCACTTTCAGTGGCTTAGTAATCACAGTACAGGTTTTCCTTCAGTTGACTGGCTGAAAAAAAATGAGCTGCTCTATTTTTTTCTATGGCACAGCTTCCATAAAGTGACAACATGTACACCCGGGCCACAAATCCTAATATTACAATTATCCCGTAAGGGCGCACTAGAGTAGATAGGCTTGTGCCATTCAGAGTGGCTCATTCGTGGTCTGATTCCGGCCCTTTGCCTCAAAGTTTTCTTTCTATCATTCCTAGCTGAAGACCAAAAGGTTCACACAGAATTACAGCACAAAGATAAGCAGTGTTATTTCGAATTCCTCCGTAGTCGAAACGGGACAAAATGTACGGTTCAAGCTTCAGTGCAGCCTCATCAGCTCATAGAGGAACACAATCAAATCACCAAAGTTAAACTTACCTTTAACCACTAGAAGGTTCAAGACCGCGCCAGAGTTTCTAGAAGGTTCTGATACCGCGCTATGCGCAAACTGTATCGATGACTACAGTTGATCCATTAGTACAAAATTTTGAATCTTTTATTTATCAAGTTGGATTAATTCAAGTCACAGTTGTTTTGTTTGCTTTGGTTTTGAAATGTTTGATTAGGCAAATGCTGTGACAAATTTAATATATGACAAATTCTTTTTTGTATGTCAGATTTACTGGGCCAGTACGTCTCCACTAAATTCTTCACATGCTCAAGATTAGTACGAAATTGATTAGTCCCCTTTTCCCATTCATCACAAAAGGTAGTCCATTTAAAGATCCGTATTCAGTTGTAGTCTGGAATATCTTGAGCGTCCACTCTGCTTCCACGGCAGCAACCTCGTTCCCAACCAGATGAGAGACCCTGAGAACGAGGTGGCCACAGTCATGCAATCGTCCTTTCCCAATGAACGTGGAGAGGAAAGATTGCGTGACCAACCGCAAGGACTTCTGGGTTCGCGTAGGAGGCTATACTTGCAATTCCCGATGGAAAGATTTGCCGAAAGAGTCATTAGTCCAGACCGCCATTACAAATCCTCAGTTCTTCCAACAACTACCTTTCATCTGGGCCGTGGCCAGAAAGGAAAACTTATGACTGGGGCATGATATTCACGGTTACTGATCGAGAAGAAAATATGAACGAGATAATCTGCATGGTTAAAGTAAGTAAGAGTGTTTATAGCGACCACAACAACACTGGGATTGTGGAGAAATATGTCTAAGGAAAGTGCCTGCTACTACAGCAACGGCCCTGTATCCTTTCGATCGACTAATACTTTTATCAAGTGTCTTCATATTCAATTTCTTTGCCATAATGGAAAAAAAAGTATATAACTCGTCATTAACACGTATAGTAATTAATTCGTAAACTTTGTACTGGTTGACAAATCCAGACGAACCTTCTGAAAGAAAAATAAAACCTGAGAATTACCGGACACAAAAAAAGTTATTTTGGCCAGAAGAAACCAATATACCGTGTCGTCTCTTCTACAGAGCATAAAAAACACTGAAAAATAACAATATCGAAAGGTAACAAAACGTTATACAAATGATCCTCTCTTGACAAATCTGAATCATTAATTCTAGAAAACAAGCTTGACACTATGAACAGTGTTGCAGGGGGAGGGATCTTCCCAAAGTTTTTATGGGGGCTTACGTTACGTTGCCTGAATTGGCTATGGCAGACAAAGAACGGTGAGTTTCAGACCTGACTGAAAAATCGACAGCCCATTTCGGGCCTCTAAAACTAGTATATACTTCTCTTATACCTGACATACACAAGGCATAAACTATTAGTTAATTGAGAATGGATTTGGATAATAATTATAATGACTCAAACATATCGGAAGGGATCGGAATTTAATTATACTAGCGATTTTCATGGGAAATGTAGTTTCATCGAGTGATAATGTAATTTATATAACCTATCTCAAACTAAAACAGCTTAAAGCTGTATCTTTTGCCACCCCCCCGGGGGGAGTACTTCCTTATATGGGCTATATAGGTATATGAGGCCCCAAAGGGTATGGTTTTTCAGCCGTTTTGGTCATAAATAGGGTATCGACCCCCTTAGCTGACTTTGACCATTTTGATCATAAATATAGCATGGGTTCTGTACTCTAACCCTAATATGTGTACGTCCTTAAACCTAGAAGCCACTTTTTTCATCATTATCGAAAAGAAAATCAACGGGCCGCACACCCCCACCCAATTTTTCTGGGAGTACCCCCGGGCCCCGAGGGCCTTTGACTCCGCCGAGCTTTTGCGACGATTCCCCCCCGGATTACCTATAGCTCCTTTATCATGTCAGGTGACAAATTCTTGCGAGGAATGTTGTGTTGCCCTGACCTCAGCACGTAGAACAAAACAACAGAGTTCATAATCCTAACGAATTATGGATTGGAAAATTATTGCTCTCCTGGCTGCCCTAATCGCAGAAACTAAACTCGTTCATGGAGAAGACAACGATGGAATATTTGATGCCGAATTTTCCTTTGTAGGCATGCTGATAATTGTGTTGTTTTGCTTTGGTGGCGTTTACCTGTGTCTGTATTTTACTTGCTGCCATGAATATCTGTGCATCTCTGAGGAGAATGTAGGGTGTTGTGGAGATCTTAGAAATCGAGAATTGGAAGCTAACGGATGAAAAAGGATTCCTCTCAGATAGTGCAAGTTTGAAGAGGCGCGTATGACTAATATGAGGCAAACTGACTAACAACGAATAATTCTTCTCTAAAACTCAAGCTGGCGATACAGGTCCAAGACTCAGAGCTGCGACTGTCATTTAGCTGAGCCAGACGGAAGATCTAGACCCTTCAGATGCCTTGTCAGGCGAGACGGGTTTTGTTTTGTGCGGCGATCTGAACTTTTATTATGAACTTAACTCGCCGCGGAGCGTGCCACGTGAAACGCTCAAATGACTCTAAGCGGCTCTAAGGAACAGAACTAACAAAATGAACCGTGACGAGAGTAATCTATAAAATGTATCGCTGCGTCGAATTTACAAACCTTTGACAGCGTTAGAATCTTATAAGATACAAATGAAGACCGAGTTTAAGAAATCTCTGATCTGTAAAACATTTACATGAACAGCGGAGCAAGATTGCAGATGTTTATTTTTTTTCACAAACTCGACGAGGAAAGGTATTTTGGGGGCGCCAGGCCAACGTTTCTTGAAGTGATTAGTTACATTGGTCACGTTGGGTGAAACCGTGCAACTAATGATTTAAAGCTGTAAAAAACACAAATGAAATACTGTGGTAAATGTAACCGGCAACAGGATGTGTCAAAATGAGACAAGATCAGGAGTCCATTATGCATAACATGGACTTAATTAATTAAGTCCGGAAAAACTGACTTTCACTGCAAAATTAAAGAGACTTTGTTCATTCAAGAGCTAAAGCCTTCCCTTAATGTCAATATTAGTAGTGAGAAGTTGTTGCTGTTTTAGCTGTTACTCCTCATTATGTTTATACACGTACTGCTGCAGATCATATTTCTCAGTCTAGGTTCCAGACCTCTTTTGTTTACGATATATATATAGTTTTCAAAAATTGTAACCGTCACTTTTGAAAATGTATGTTGATTAGCATACGAAACGTTAAGTTCTATGTAGAAATGCGTTGGAATACAATGTTTATCACCGCTGTTTGTGTTATTTTCTTAATTAATTAATTAAGTCTATGGACTTCTGAAAAGTTCCAAACCTGACTCAGTGTCAAAACAACAGAAAGTAAATGTATATATATTTACTTAAAATTGTATGGAAAGGTCAAAGCCTGTCGAGTGTGAGTCATCACTCCAGATTTGTTTTGCTGGCTAAGAAGGTAAATCAAAAATGAATATACATGCCCAGGAGCCCATTACTAGGAGCCTGCAACTCCCATAATAAGCCAATGCAACGGCATTTTTACAGACCAGTCTATTTTTAGATGTTTTTCCCTCGAAATAGGCCAGTTCCAAAGTACGCGAGCACGCTTCGGTGGGGATAAAACAATGCAGCCTCATGCGTGTACATGTCGAAATGATTGTCAAAATCATTCCGACATGCCGACATTAGGCAAAGTTCATTTAACATGACAAGGGGTGGGGGGGGGGGGGAGGAGATGAAGATATTGAA
>CM042755.1:19179048-19181548 GCA_022496165.2 Catalaphyllia jardinei
GGACGAAAGAAGAGTCCAGGATAACTTGCATGCGCATGCTCAGAACGAACCAATAAAAAATTAGTAGGTCCCAACCAGGCTGCTCGCTTCAATGTGTCTCGCAATTCCTTTTTCAGCTCGCGCTCGTGCAATTTCTTTGACGTTGATATTGTGGTAAAAACGTAACTATCGAAATATGGCCATGGTTTATCGTAGTCTGTACTTTTAACACATCGACAACGAGTACGCGTCATTACTCTTTTCCCAAACATTTTTTCGTATTGTTTCTGCATATGAAGCGAGTTTGCCAAAGGTTTTGAAAGGAAAGTCTGACGCGTACAAGTAACTCACTTGCATAATGCAGCGCGTGCACTTTCAAGTCCGAGTCGATGTTTTCAATTGTCAACAAATCTTGGCAAAAATTTCTTTCATTATCTTTGATACTGTGATAAAAAACAAATCGAATGTGGTATAGCGCGGTACTGGTGAAATTCCACTGATTTGGGATTAATTGACATGATTTTAATCAATCTGAATGCAGAAGTTGAATGCAGACATGGCAGATATGATTCAGAAAATCGCGTTGCAAGCCAAATCTGAAAAATACTTCCAAATATGGTTTTTCCCCCGATTAAATTTGGGGGGAAAATTGGCGGCATTCTGAGCATGCGCATGCAAGTTATCCTGGACTCTTCTTTCGCTCGCCCGAGTTCAGCCCCTATATGGGGCGGGAAGAAAGGAGAGTTCAGGGACTGGACTAGATTTACCTGCACTCGTTCCCTAACGATGAACTCGAAATTTTCAATACCGCACGAGGCCGCCGAGTGCGGTATTGAAATTTCTCGTTCATTGTTATCGAACTAGTGCAGGTAATCATAATCTGTCCCGGGCATTGACCGCCGGCTTGCCTGCAAAGTTGAAGAGTTCAACTTCGCAGGCAAGCCGGCGATCAATGCGTGGGACAGATTATGATTCGGCGATAAATGTTCACATATGCCGTAACGGCTTCCCAGGCTGTGCCGGTGGCTATGTCCCAGGTAGGTTGGTGGCATATGAGCTTATTCTCTTCAATGGGCTTCCTTAATTGCCTCATTAGATTTGATTTTGGTAAAAACCGATTTAACTTAATCGGTGCGCAAGTTAATAATCAACTGAATCTTAAAACTGACAAACTACGTTTTTAAATATTGTCAGCTTATTGGCTAACTAGAAACTTCACTAGGTACAGTCTGCATACGAGCCACAAGGCCCATCATACAGGCTGAAGCTTATCCCGGTTTCTGTAGCATGAAGCGACTAGTCTACTCCCCCTGGATGGGATGCTAGTCCATCGCAGGTTTACCCCCAGCATTAAATTCGCCGGTACCAGGAGCCCATTACTAGGAGCGGGCAACTTCGATAATAAGCCATTGTAACGGCATTTTTACAGACCAGTCTATTTTTAGATATTTTTCTAGCAAAATAGGCCGGTTCCAGTTTACATGAGCACGCTTCGGTAAGGATAACACAATGGGGCCTGAACATGTCGACATCATGTCGACATGTCAACATTAGTCCGTGCATGTGATTGCAATTGGTCACTGAGGTTCTAGTGGGGATCTGAATTCAAGATAAATTCAAACTAAAAATAGATCGGTCTGTGAAAACGCCGTGACGGGAATATGGGGTAGTTGCAGGCTCCTAGTGATGGGCTCCTTCCGATACCCATTTGTACACCTGGGTGGAGAGAGAGGCACTGTGAGAGTAAAATACCTTGCCCAAGAACACAACACAATGTTCCAAGTCAGGGGCCCGTTTCTCGAAGCTCTCGGTAATTCCGGGCCCGTTAAGCTGTTTTGTTCATTCCAGATGGGAGTTTCAAAAGTTTTGAAAATTATACTGTAAAGTTGTCAGCTAAAGAAACAAAATGGACAAAATCATGGGTCAGAACACACGCTACTTTTCTTGAGACTTTGATGTCAAAATATGATTTCGGGCCGTTAAGTTACCGGGTCTTTCGAGAAACGGGCTCCAGGGCTCGAACTCAGACAGCTCGATCCGGAGAAGAAAGCATCACTACTCCTCCGGAAACTTTAGTGCCAATGAAATAAACCTGGAAAATGATTTGGTGTACGATTTTAATTCGGATTCGTACATGTGTACCTAACCTTGTCTTCCGCTTTTCAAGATTGTTTTGATGTTTTGATTGTTCGAGGCTACCAGGTAGATTTCAGACGTTGAATTTTGGCAAGGACCACCGTGACAAAACAAAAGTACCGGATCCTCAGCTATATAAGTTGAATAATAGACGAATATTAGCAAGGCTGATTACACAGCATAGGTTTATAACACCCTTAAGAAGGAAGGCCGTGCCTTCCGAAATATTGGAAAATACATTCCTATACTGTGTAATCAGCCTTGGTAGACTGAAGTCTTTCGCTGTTCGTGATCAGTTTATTGGGACTTAGAATTAATTCTAGAGCGGTTAAAAAGAAGGAAAACGGCAAATGCATTTGTTATCAGGAGGTAGTTTTACCCTGTC
>CM042755.1:19186548-19189048 GCA_022496165.2 Catalaphyllia jardinei
CATTAAAAACAGAAAAAAAGATACATTTTTTAATGTCTATGTACCGGATATCGCATATCCAAATCCTAGCCGGGCCTATAGAAGGTTAAACCAGAAACTGCTGGGTACCATATACGAAAAACACTGCTAGCGTAGAAGGTTACCTAACTGCTCTAAAGGTCGGCACGCACTAGGGGACTAGTCGCAGGGGCTTGTCGCAGGGGCTTGTCCCAGGGACTTGCTTCGGGGACCAGTCCCCTAGTGTGTACTCGTATTTTGCATAGTCCCACGAATTAAGCTGGTTTGATTTCTGAGACTATTCGCAGGGACCAATAGTCCCACAAATTGGTCAATTTTTAGTGGGTACACACTAAGGGATAAGTCCCTGCGTGGAGTTCCTACGACTAGTCCCCTAATGTGCGCCAAGTTTAAAGAAGGTGAAATAACAGCCTCACCTTTTTTGTGCCTTGTTAAGCTTCTAAGCCAAATAGATAATGATAATACACTGAATGAAGAAAACTACGCACAATACGAGAAGTGCAGCGATGACGACTGCAAGGGAAAGCAGTTCATGCATGGTATTAACATTGAACTGATTTGTTCCAGGCAGGAATGTAGTTACATTCAAATACTGTGATGTCAAGCAGAGAACAATTTTCACACTCACGTATTTCGTTCATCCGGCTACAGCATATCAATGAATCGCCAGAACAACACTCAGCTGAAACTAAAAAAAAAATATAATAAGATCAATTGCATTTTATTCTAGTCTCGATTACTGCCGCTTTTTCAAGTCTGGTCGTTCTGGGAAAGAGCAGGGGTCCTTTCCTGAACAGCGGCTGTTAATCGAGCACACTCTTATTCTAGTGTAACGAAGTGTAAACAGAACATGTACAAAAAGCTATGGATGTGATTTTCCTCATACACATAAATTTTACCTGCATACTAATGCAAATGTTGCAATCTGAGTGGCTGAGCTTTTGTACATTATTAGCCATTCAGTGGTGCGCAATGGCTCAGAGTTGCCACATGGTAGTGGCAACGTTTTCCGGTTTCTTCGTTTTTTTCGGTGGAAAGTCTAGAAATATTGATGGATAATCAAACTACTTGTGAAGAAGCGAAAATTGACCGTTGGGCGACTTTAAAACCTCAATTTATTCAATGATCTGATGATGGCGCATGAAACAGCTGCAAGTTTCTAACAACCGTTCAATTCACGCGGGATATATTTGAAGTTTAATATTAATGCTGCTTTTATAGGAAAATATGGTTTCCAGCATGAGCCTAATTAAGGATCAGACGCAGATGCAGTAGAGTGCCGTGTTAACACTTCGTCTGTGTATATTGCTGCGCTAGCGAAATCGTTGCCACAGTAATTCTTGGGTTGCATTTGACGTCATCATTTTCTAAAATCAAAAACTATAGAGCCTCCAAAGTTATTATCTTCATCAGGCATGAGAGGGGGTAAATTTATATTTGTGAACAATTTTTCAGCTCAAGAAGATGCTTCGTCTAAAAACAGGCACGTTTTAATTTCAGAGTTATGGCGGTGCGTGAAGTAAAGCTATGAACGTGTTTTTCGAAAAATATATACTTATCCTGTGATTTTTAGCCTTTTTAGAAGTTCAAACATTAAGGAAAATGCCTATTTAAATGTTAGCTTGATCAGCTCAGATAATCGGTGGCCTAGATAGCTAAAGTAAGTTACAGATGTTTACACTATTTTCCGGCCGCCATGTTGGTGTTTCCGGCTTGGAGGTACACCAACATGGCGGCTCCATACTGGGCTCTGTAAACTTGCGCAAACTATTTTGACAAATATTTGAAGTTTGGGAAAACGTACAGACCTAAAACTTGGAGAAGTGTCTTATTTTTTATCTCCTATAACATGATTATTTCTTGACTTTATACACTGAATGGTTTTCGAATTATTTTTTTATTGTGTGACAGTGCAACCCAAGAATATGTCAAAATATATTCGCGTTATTTGTTGCTTACGGCAGCCGGCCAGACACATTGAAGAAGGCTCTGCAAGTGGAGTAGCCCAGCTATGAAAATCAAGTAGCAATCCAAGTCCATTAACTTGAAGATAACAGCGTTTACGAAGCTATCCGCCAAGTGTCCGAATCATTTCCGAACATATCCGAAAATAAACGATTGCAACGTATTTAAAATGAACCCAGCGCCCCGTTCGCTTTCTACATTTTTTTAATCTTGAGTATCTTAACAATAATAGTTCAGACTTGATAGAGTCACGGTCACAGAATATCGATGAATATGAACATGACGCCATTATGCATCAATAACAAGCGACTACATATTAAATTCACTGATGACAAACAACATTTAAAGCTGCTTATGAGAAATTCATTGCTAGACAGACCACATCATTGAACATACTTCCAGAATGATGCATAAGTTTAGCGTGAAACTCTCGTCTTTGGATAAAAACTGTCAGTCATATTTACACATTTGCATTTGCTTGGAAATAATGAACTTACCTTCCACACATAAACTAACG
>CM042755.1:19194048-19201548 GCA_022496165.2 Catalaphyllia jardinei
ATGAGTGGGAGGGATGCATGTACATTACATTGGATTCACGTGCATCCAATGTAATAGGCATGCCAGTGCTCAGATGTGTTAGTATCACATGACAAACTATGCCATATCCGTGTTTGCAAAAATTGGCACTCACGTCACGTAATGATCTGGGTAGTTACCAAATATCGTAGATCTACACTGTTTGGCACTACTTCATGGAATGGCTTACTCACATACTCACCTAAACACGATATGCCATCCTTTACAAGCAAACAGAATGAATACCATGAACTGAATGACTAACACAAGTCCTAGCACGACCAGAAGAGTGAAACCAGCTGAAAAAAGGTAAAGAAAAAAGTGTCAGGCTATGATGCTAATGCACAATTACGAAAATCTAACAGGAAAGGTGTAAACATACGTGAAGTTAGTTATAATTGGTCACTAGCCGGCGGAAGACAAGTTTGCGAGAAATGAATTATCCAGCTGTATCGAATTGGCCGTCTTGAACATCATAAACAACACCAAAACGCTCTCAGAATTGGAGGCTCAACTGATCTGTTTTAGCACGTGGTCCTAGTTAATGTTACACACAGTTCATGGATAACGTTTCAATAGCGATACTCACCGTTACGTCACCTATTGTCATTAATGTGCCAACCAGAGGCTTATTGACTGTCGAAACAAAGGATTCTTTTGTTCTGTGGTTGGCAAAATTTAAATATCAAAAGACTTGTTTGTAAACAGTGAGTATCGCTATATACAGCTGTTGCGACAAAGGTTGTCCCACAAAAGTGTAAAAGCGTACGCGACAATGCCGTTTGGCATTATGGGTAGTTAGAGTTTGGTTTTGCTTGATCAAGGTTCAAGGTGATTCAACAACAAGGAACGAGAAAGAAGGAATACGCGTGTTTGTGCTGTTTCCTTCCACCACGCTGAAGCACCTTGAGGTTCAATCAAGCAACCGTAAAAACTACCATTACCCATAATAACTTTCGACACTGTCGAGTGAGCTTTTCCCTGAGTGATTGTAAGACAACCTTTCTCGAAACAACTGCAAGTAGAATGTTTTCTTCACGACTCAGAGCTATCCCTACCATGCAGGGGTCATACAGCTATGATCGTAAAAGATAAGTGCATTATAAGACTTACTAGTTCCGTTGTTTTCTTCCTTGTTGAAATATGGATGTTGACCCTAACATACAAAGAGTATTCAGTCATGGAATGATTTCGTTTTTATTGCAATGTTATGAGAGCTTCAGGTGATTCAGATGGAATGGGACTTCGTTAGTAAATCTGTCACTTTCAAATACGCGCAACGGAGAACAGTCTTTCTCGTCGCCTTGCGTCCTACCTCAGACTACAAAAACTTTGCATAGCGCATGATAATTATACCGCAACAGTCCCGGATGCGTAAAATTAAGTAATTCATTATAACTTTGTTACTGTAAGGAGCGATTTGTGAGGGACTTAGGACAAGGAGGGATTAGGACGTGACGAGAGTGAGGCGCACAGCGCGAACAAAAAGAAGAACCATGGAAAACCAATCCCATCCCACTCATATCACCTTTTTGCGCTCGCGTTCTCGAGGATACACTTTCGTAGGACCTACGAGACTGAAAAGAAGCGGATTGCATGCAGTCCATAGCTGAACCTACTCCATTCAGTTAAAGTAATATTACTAGTAAATATAAAAAACTACTCAGGTTTGATGAGCGATTGCAACTTAGGTGCATGTGGGGCCCTTTGCATTAGTCCAATTAGAAATCGAGAGAGTATTTTCTTTTGTGATTAAAAGAATGCTTTAGAAGTGAAATCTTGGGAAAGATGACTCAAGCCAAATACATATCGTATTTCTTAAATATTCTGGGAATTTTTTTTAATTCCCTACTATGACGCAATTGCTGCAAGACTAGTTAATGTTTGCGTTTCAACGTCAAACCTTTTTTTAAAAATAATAAAAAACTAAACTCACTTCACCATAAAAAATAGAATAACAGAAAAGGAAAAGTCTGTTAAATTGATCATTGTAGAGCCCGCGTATCAAACTTTGCCTATTGTTATGGTTTGGATTTTTTAAGACAATGAAGCTATTGTTGTCGGTCCGTAGGGATTTTTCTACTCGGTGTCGCAAAATAACACTCGTGTTAAGTCGAATCCAGTCGGCAGATTTTCGGTGATGACGTAGTCAGGTCCTAAGTAAAAGGAATAATTTAGAATCAGGGTGGTGGCGTTCTTTGTGTAGGTTTATTTCTTCATTAGCTCGTGTTCTTGGGAGCAAGTGGCTGGGAGTTATCTGAAAGCGACTGCTCGGTAATTGCAAGGAGCTTGGGAAGCATTATTTTAGTTATGCGATATGCGCTTTTAATTTGTTTTGCTTCTGACTTACAAAAATTGGAACTGACTTCTGTTTGAATTCACTTCAAGGTTTTAATTGCTCTCTCAATTCGAAGGCTCCTGCTCGCGCTTTCAAGAATTAATGAAACTGCGTCGTCGTTTGAGTTTTCAACTGTTTATTTTCAGCTCTGAATTTCTGAGTGGCACGGTCATAATGTTCGAGAAGTGGCACAGAAATAATATTCGTCGGATGTTCCCGTTCATATGGCCTGACCGCGTTTACACAGTACTTTGCGGGTTTCGGTAAATTACACTTTGAAAGCATTTCTGTAGTGAGTGCTTTCGATTTGAATACCGTCGAAGATTGTGGATTTAACACTTATCGCCTCTGAAGATATTTGAATTTCGCGCTCGGTGTGTTTGCTACGCGTCGGTCATTCCTAACCTTTGTCTTGCGAACAATAGAAACCCTTTCCGTCAAACAATAGATAAGGCCATAAAAGGAACAAAAGCTTGATTGTTGCCCAGCCAAAATCCTCACCAAAAGCTTGATACGCTCAATTATATAAAAACAAAATTCAAACGAATTTCAACTGGCTCATAAACGACGCTTCGGTCTACATAGAAAATGTTTGTTTTGCGAAGCATGATGATGTTTTGCAAGATCAATTTTCAAAGAAATTATTTATCCTAAATTAGGAATAGGGTATCCGTATTTTCAGTGGGTAAACTATTGAACAACTAGAAGCGTGATTCATTCTGGCAGAGTAAAAGAATCCTAAAATAGCATGATGCCAGCTTGTTTGTCAATCATCAAATACTGAATTGCTGTTTTAGTTTTGTTTTTAAATTAAATGCTAGAGAGTTATACAATATGCCCTCCTCCCTAAACAATGTTAAGGCTTGTAAGGTAGCCAAAGGTAATTTCAGTAGAAACCTTGAGAAATTATTTATCTCTTCCAAAATATGGAAACCAGTGAATTTTAATGATTGTTTCGGTATTGATATTTGAGGGGGAAATTTGAGACGAAAGGCGTCGGCAGCGATAAAAGAGATACGAGCTTTGGCATGCGTACACACCCCCAAAATGTTTTGTTACCTACCATTCGCCGGTAAATTTTCAGAGTAACGTTAAACAATAGAAGCAAAATGACCATAATTTTTAATGATTTACACTGTTATGGACCATAGACATGACGCTATAATTTGCCCAACGCGTTGCAGAGTTCACTCTCCTGGTCTGACGTGGGATTTCCCCACTGATTATGTAATTTGTTTAAAATACTGGAAAAGCTGTCTATGGTTAAAAGTCATCTAAAACTATAAGGTTGCAGCCTGTTTCAAATGATTATTTCCACAAACATTTTTTTCTTTCAGTTTAAATGGCATTCCTGGGAACTCGCTGGTTGCCGCTAAGCGCATCGATCTGAACATTTTTAAAACATGGGCAAACCTCGCTGATAGGGCTTAAAAACATTTAACAAGAAAACGCTTTTCTCAACCGTTTTGATTACTTTAACTCCGTGGTTGCTTGCCAATTCTTTGGTCGATTTGCTAATTACATTTTGCACTGAAACAAATGCCCTCATATGGCATTCAGAACTCTTAAGGAAAATTAGCTACGGTTCTCGGACCCAGATGTTAAAAATGGTAACAGTGTTTTTTAAGGTAACTTTAAATTTGCCATAATCATGATAACCCCCTGAGGGAAATGGGCCGGAAATATTTGGATAAGCATTTCCCCTCAAAATAAAACAATCAAATACATGGGTACCTTATAATCCATCAAAGCGGATACTTCTTTCTTTTTCTCAGCAAGCTTCGAGCTTCTCCTCAGTTGTAAAGAAACGTTAGAATGTCTAGACACTTTCGTATGTGTCTTAGACACATGCGAAAATCGTATGACCAGCATGCGAGTTTTAGAACAGAATCGAATGTTGAGTCATCTTTGTCACATGGCTGACCTTTCTGTTCTTATTTTAAGGTTACTCCAAACCTTAGTGGGTGAAACCCCTACCTAAAACTATATATCAATAGAAATGTTATGAAATGTAAAATTCGATAAAGACGATAAAATTATATTCTCTTTCACAGATTGCTTTAAAAGGTGTAGCAGCCGACCGACCGACTGAAATTCTGATGAATTAATCGGGTATCAAATGCGATCGTTCAAGGAAAATAACTGTGCAACAGTGTAATCACAAAGCACAGATCTCTCAAAGTGTGTCAGCATTTTCTTTTATTTCTATTGGTTATCTTTTTATAGATCTCAGTGTCAAGTTGCACTATCGAGATATTCACTTAACGTGTTGCGTTTGAGGCCGACACGAGAAGAGTATTAAATAAATTAAAAAAAAAAAATTTCCAACACCCTTTTATACGTTATCTATCAGTAAATGGGTTCAAGCTAAATTTTATGGAAAACTGTCGATTCTACATACCTTATTAACCCTTTAATGCGCACTGTTGACTTATAGATTTTACTCTGTCTAACGCCAGACGATTTTACTCGTCAAAGGGGGACCCCTTGCGCACTAAAGGGTTAAAAAACTATCTCCTTTAACCCTTTAATGCGCACTGTTGACTTATAGATTTTACTCTGTCTAACGCCAGACGATTTTACTCGTCAAAGGGGGACCCCTTGCGCACTAAAGGGTTAAATCATTTAAAGAGGAGGGATTCTCTCAAAAACCAGTGCGGGGCTTCTCCTTCTAAATAGCCTGCAAACACGCTTCCGGCGAGACCCTTTCTGGCTCGCCGAATTTTTTTTTCAGTTCTCTCCAGGAGCCTTTTGCAGGCTACCTTCGAAAGAATTATAAACATGTCACGCCTTCTCAGCGGGAGATGTCGACACAAAAAAGCCGCCAGCCAGCGAAAAACACTGAAAACCCCCCAGCGTTCACAGCATGCAAACTTGAGCTTTGCGCGAAAACGATCGATATTGTTACAGTCATGTTTTAAGCGCACATGTTTTAGGCCGATTGTCAACAATAATGCGCAAAACAGAAGGAAAACGATGTGCAACAAAAGAAAAAGAAAATGAGGAGCAAATGCCGAAGCGTGATTACGATTTGTCACTCTTGACGGGTATTAAATCTAAAATTGAAAGTATTTGACGTAGTATCTCAGGATTAAGCCTCTTACCGCGAAAAGATTTCCTTTTGTTTAATAATAGAATCGTATTAGTATACTAATAGCAAATGCTCTAACCTGATTGGCTGAGCCATTGCACACTATCAGCCATTATAGTCCACCACTAATTTTTCTCCCATTCTTATTGGTTTAAATTGATCACGCGGAGAGACTGACTATCAGTCCATAGTACTCCTCCGAGGAAAATACCCGGATGGATAGTAGTCGTCCGTTAAAATTTTTTCCGTAAACAAGCGGGCTTATAGAAACTAAACATTTGAAATTGAATTAGGTAGCTTTTCCCTAGTTTTCATTTTCAAATTTCACATTTGGCTTTCACGACTTTCATCTAAAAAGGCTAAAATAATTCAATATCATTTTTGAACTGGCGCGGGGAAGAAAATTCAGTTATGAACAATAAATACAATAGAGTGTTTATGTCTCAGAACTATCGGTCTGATAGTCGCCCCGCGGCAATTTGATGTTCTTAAAACTAGCATATTTGCCCTCGAAGCAAAGCTTCTCGGGCAAATATGCCAGTTTTAATTTTTGGGGGGCAGCTATCAGCTGATATCATCAGTTATTTGGTACAATCTGTTTAAAAATTATGTAAGTTTCCTATTGTAAATTTATTATTCATTTTTAAATTTACTATTCATTTTCATTTTCATTTTTTTTCTTTGTATGACTGTTCCGCCCAGACTAGCAATGCTATTTGCGGAACAGTCTTTCTTGTGCTGAATTTATACCATAAGTAAATTTGTTGTTGTTGTTGTTGTAGTTCCTCGACAGAAAAGTTTAAATAGAAATTGAGAGTGAATAATCTAGTGTTAATTGACACCTTGACGGTTTATTAACTGCTATTAAAAATCTCTTTTTCCCAATAAATCAACGCGCGTTTAATATTTCATTTTCATGTTTGTTGGAAAATGCTACCTTAAATAATAAACTTTAATTCGGTTGAAAAAAGAAAATTTGGAAAGAGTAGCCCCGCAAAGGTAAAAAAAGCACAATGCAATGTCCCGGAATTTCTAGTCACGTCCTATGTAACTGTACTGACACCACAGGCGGCCCTGGCTCGGAAAACGATCTACGTGACTTAAATATAAACGTTTGATAGAACTAGAAAAAACTCACCTTATGTTAATTCCGTGTTATTTTAATGCCGCTGTTTTTCAAAATGGTAGTTGTACTCCCAGAATAGGCTTAAGGTAATTCCCTTGAAATTGTTCTACTTTCAAACTTTTTTTGAAACTTGGCGTAATGAACATTCATGATATGAACATTATAAAAATGTAATAAAAATATGGGGTCACCGTGCATGTTTACTCGTCAGCAGGCTCTTGAAATGGGGTATTTTTACTGGTTGCGCGTTAAAAGTTTTAATCACCTTCATACAGAATTAAATCTTGGTTAATTGAAAGGCACAAAGTTTTGTCTTGAAAGTAAAGCTTCATTTATAGACATAAGCAGTATTGCTTCAGTTAAGCCGTTTCTGATTGCCTGGTTTTTGAAATATTGCAGTTTTTCGGAAAGTTCCGTGGTTAACTTGAAGTCCTCGGTTGGCCTAAATACACCCATTTGGGAACTATTTTCCAAAACAAAATCATGTTCTACTATCAAACTTTTTTTTCCTTTTGAAATATGTTCTTCATTAGACTGTTCTTAGCAAATACCTGAAAGAAAAATCGGGGGTCACCGTGTTCGTTTAAGAGAAAAGGAGAATTTATTCCGTTATCGAGCTTAGTTTAAGGGAAAACTCTCATGTTTTGCACGTGCAAGCGCTCATGTGCGCGCGCGGATGACGCGAAAATCGTGCGCAGTAGGGATGCGCAATGCAATACTAAGGAATTACCTATACCTTAACTGACTTCAGGAAGTTAGCGACGAGTTAGCTTCGTGTCATACGTTGGGTTTTATAAAAGAGATCCAGAGACCAGAATATTCATTTCAAAAATCGAAGTAGTCCGAGGTGCCATACCATGCCCGCACTTCCTAACCATTGGTTACGGCTAGTTTAACCAAATTTTTTTCTTGGGTGACACCTTGCAT